>JAFIRS010003038.1:0-161697 GCA_018342105.1 Gonioctena quinquepunctata
AAGGATGACTAGCTGTGTTACAACCCGACCTAAAAAATATCCAGGGCGTCAAGGATCGAACCATCAAGGAAAATCTCTATGGCACATGTCGAAGAGAATAAAAAAGCTCTGCGAACCAATGTCAGCCATAGAGAGTGGTCCTGCGAAAAGGTGAGTTAGTTGTGGAACTTTCCAGCTGTGTACATATAACAGCAGACCCTAATGTGACATAATGGGAAGCCGCGCAAAATATCAGAGAGGCGACAACAATTTCGATTTACCAAAGAACGTTGCAAAGTTATTGACCGATTATGAAAAGAAACAACAGATATTATAACACGACAGCCCACACTTACGATGTTTTCCATTCTGTTTGGCTGTCGACTGAGAAATTCCTATTCTGTCATTTAATGGCCAATCAGAATACAATACGCTGTAAGCTCAAAGCATATATGTATTAAGTACCAATATTGATAATGAAGACAGCAAATATGAAGCCAAACCAAATGCATGACCATCGCTCGGACTCTTTCTAAACGGCAACGTTGAATTGATGCGCATGCGCGAAAGACATATATGTCCAGACTTCAATTGCATTGAGTTTTGGCCAGTTATCAATAATCGTAGTTAATAAATATATGTGTGGCTCATATTAAAGAAGAAGAAATGAAAAGAAGGGTTAGGAATTTGACACCAAGAAAATTTTCATTCATTCATTTTAGTTTGAAGTGGGTCGTATCTCAAGAACGAAAAGAGTTAGAGTAATTTCGCAAACGGCATTCGATTCAGAATGGTTGATTTAGTATATGCTCATAATTTCAAGACGTTTCTCAGAAAACAAATATTTCTCGAAAAAATCGAACAAAGGGGTTAACCCATGAAATTCACCAAAAAAACGAAATCGTCCTATTGCCTTCAGATTAAAGCCGAATGTAGAAAACATCATGGAGATTCCAAAAATATGTACTTCAGTAGTGTATGACCCTTTATTTCAAATTTAAATAATAAATGGATGTTTCATTTCAAATATAGGTAGTGCATGGATCCTTTATTTTAGTTTGAAGTGGGTCGTATCTCAAGAACGAAAAGAGTTAGAGTAATTTCGCAAACGGCATTCGATTCAGAATGGTTGATTTAGTATATGCTCATAATTTCACGACGTTTCTCAGAAAACAAATATTTCTCGAAAAATCGAACAAACGGGTTAACCCATGAAATTCACCAAAAAAACGAAATCGTCCTATTGCCTTCAGATTAAAGCCGAATGTAGAAAACATCATGGAAATTCCAAAAATATGTACTTTAGTAGTGTATGACGCTTCATTTCAAATTTAGTTTCATTTCAAATATAGGTAGTGTATGGATCCTTTATTTTAGTTTTAGTTCGAAGTGGGTCGTATCTCAAGAACGAAAAGAGTTGGAGTAATTTCGCAAACGGCATTCGATTCAGAATGGTTGATTTAGTATATGCTCATAATTTCAAGACGTTTCTCAGAAAACAAATATTTCTCGAAAAAATCGAACAAAGGGGTTAACCCATGAAATTCACCAAAAAAACGAAATCGTCCTATTGCCTTCAGATTAAAGCCGAATGTAGAAAACATCATGGAAATTCCAAAAATATGTACTTCAGTAGTGTATGACGCTTCATTTCAAATTTAGTTTCATTTCAAATATAGGTAGTGTATGGATCCTTTATTTTAGTTTTAGTTCGAAGTGGGTCGTATCTCAAGAACGAAAAGAGTTAGAGTAATTTCGCAAACGACATTCGATTCAGAATGGTTGATTTAGTATATGCTCATAATTTCAAAACGTTTCTCAGAAAACAAATATTTCTCGAACAAAGGGGTTAACCCATGAAATTCACCAAAAAAACGAAATCGTCCTATTGCCTTCAGATTAAAGCCGAATGTAGAAAACATCATGGAAATTCCAAAAATATGTACTTCAGTCGTGTATGACGCTTCATTTCAAATTTAGTTTCATTTCAAATATAGGTAGTGTATGGATCCTTTATTTTAGTTCGAAGTGGGTCGTATCTCAAGAACGAAAAGAGTTAGAGTAATTTCGCAAACGGCATTCGATTCAGAATGGTTGATTTAGTATATGCTCATAATTTCAAGACGTTTCTCAGAAAACAAATATTTCTCGAAAAAATCGAACAAAGGGTTAACCCATGAAATTCACCAAAAAACGAAATCGTCCTATTGCCTTCAGATTAAAGCCGAATGTAGAAAACATCATGGAGATTCCAAAATATGTACTTCAGTAGTGTATGACCCTTTATTTCAAATTTAAATAATAAATGGATGTTTCATTTCAAATATAGGTAGTGTATGGATCCTTTATTTTAGTTTGAAGTGGGTCGTATCTCAAGAACGAAAAGAGTTAGAGTAATTTCGCAAACGGCATTCGATTCAGAATGGTTGATTTAGTATATGCTCATAATTTCAAGACGTTTCTCAGAAAACAAATATTTCTCGAAAAAATCGAACAAAGGGGTTAACCCATGAAATTCACCAAAAAAACGAAATCGTCCTATTGCCTTCAGATTAAAGCCGAATGTAGAAAACATCATGGAATTCCAAAATATGTACTTTAGTCGTGTATGACGCTTCATTTCAAATTTAGTTTCATTTCAAATATAGGTAGTGTATGGATCCTTTATTTTAGTTTTAGTTCGAAGTGGGTCGTATCTCAAGAACGAAAAGAGTTGGAGTAATTTCGCAAACGGCATTCGATTCAGAATGGTTGATTTAGTATATGCTCATAATTTCAAGACGTTCTCAGAAAACAAATATTTCTCGAAAAATCGAACAAAGAATTAACCATGAAATTCACAAAAACGAAATCGTCCTATTGCCTTCAGATTAAGCCGAATGTAGAAAACATCATGGAAATTCCAAAATATGTACTTCAGTAGTGTATGACCCTTCATTTCAAATTTAAATATTAAATGGATGTTTATTTCAAATATAGGTAGTGTATGGATCCTTTATTTTAGTTTTAGTTTGAAGTGGGTCGTATCTCAAGAACGAAAAGAGTTAGAGTAATTTCGCAAACGGCATTCGATTCAGAATGGTTGATTTAGTATATGCTCATAATTTCAAGACGTTTCTCAGAAAACAAATATTTCTCGAAAAAATCGAACAAAGGGTTAACCATGAAATTCACCAAAAACAGAAATCGTCCTATTGCCTTCAGATTAAAGCCGAATGTAGAAAACATCATGGAATTCAAAAATATGTACTTCAGTAGTGTATGACCTTCATTTCAAATTTAATAATGGATTTTCATTTCAAATATAGGTAGTGTATGGATCCTTTATTTTAGTTTTAGTTTGAAGTGGGTCGTATCTCAAGAACGAAAAGAGTTAGAGTAATTTCGCAAACGGCATTCGATTCAGAATGGTTGATTTAGTATATCTCATAATTTCAAGACGTTTCTCAGAAAACAATATTTCTCGAAAAATCGAACAAAGGGTTAACCATGAAATTCACCAAAAAACGAAAATCGTCCTATTGCCTTCAGATTAAAGCCGAATGTAGAAAACATCATGGAAATTCCAAAAATATGTACTTCAGTGTGTATGACCTTCATTTCAAATTTAGTTTCATTTCAAATATAGGTAGTGTATGGATCCTTTATTTAGTTTTAGTTTGAAGTGGGTCGTATCTCAAGAACGAAAAGAGTTAGAGTAATTTCGCAAACGGCATTCGATTCAGAATGGTTGATTTAGTATATGCTCATAATTTCAAGACGTTCCTCAGAAAACAAATATTTCTCGAAAAAATCGAACAAAGGGATAAATAACATAAAATTCACCAAAAAAACGAAATCGTCCTATTGCCTTAAGATTAAAGCCGAATGTAGAAAACATCATGGAATTCCAAAATATAGTACTTCAGTGTATGACCTTCATTTTCAAATTTAGTTTCATTTCAAATATAGGTAGTGTATGGATCCTTTATTTAGTTTAGTTTGAAGTGGGTCGTATCTCAAGAACGAAAAGAGTTAGAGTAATTTCGCAAACGGCATTCGATTCAGAATGGTTGATTTAGTATATGCTCATAATTTCAAGACGTTTCTCAGAAAACAAATATTTCTCGAAAAAATCGAACAAGGGGTTAACCCATGAAATTAACAAAAAAAACGAAATCGTCCTATTGCCTTCAGATTAAAAGCAGAATGTAGAAAACATCATGGAATTCCAAAATATGTACTTCAGTAGTGTATGACCTTCATTTCAAATTTAGATTTCATTTCAAATATAGGTAGTGTATGGATCCTTTATTTTAGTTTTAGTTTGAAGTGGGTCGTATCTCAAGAACGAAAAGAGTTAGAGTAATTTCGCAAACGGCATTCGATTCAGAATGGTTGATTTAGTATATGCTCATAATTTCAAGACGTTTCTCAGAAAACAAATATTTCTCGAAAAATCGAACAAAGGTTAACCCATGAAATTCACCAAAAAACGAAATCGTCCTATTGCCTTCAGATTAAAGCCGAATGTAGAAAACATCATGGAAATTCCAAAATATGTACTTCAGTAGTGTATGACCTTCATTTCAAATTTAAAATGGATTTCATTTCAAATATAGGTAGTGTATGGATCCTTTATTTTAGTTTTAGTTTGAAGTGGGTCGTATCTCAAGAACGAAAAGAGTTAGAGTAATTTCGCAAACGGCATTCGATTCAGAATGGTTGATTTAGTATATGCTCATAATTTCAAGACGTTCTCCAGAAAAAACAATATTTCTCGAAAAATCGAACAAAGGGGTTAACCCATGAAATTCACCAAAAAAATCAAATCGTCCTATTGCCTTCAGATTAAAGCCGAATGTAGAAAACATCATGGAGATTCCAAAAAATGTACTTCAGTAGTGTATGACCTTCATTTCAAATTTAAATAATAAATGGATGTTTCATTTCAAATATAGGTAGTGTATGGATCCTTTATTTTAGTTTTAGTTTGAAGTGGGTCGTATCTCAAGAACGAAAAGAGTTAGAGTAATTTCAAACGGCATTCGATTCAGAAATGGTTGATTTAGTATATCTCATAATTTCAAGACGTTTCTCAGAAAACAAATATTTCTCGAAAAAATCGAACAAAGGGGTTAACCCATGAAATTCACCAAAAAAACGAAATCGTACTATTGCCTTCAGATTAAAGCCGAATGTAGAAAACATCATGGAAATTCAAAAATATGTACTTCAGTGTGTATGACCTTCATTTCAAATTTAGTTTCATTTCAAATATAGGTAGTGTATGGATCCTTTATTTTAGTTTTAGTTTGAAGTGGGTCGTATCTCAAGAACGAAAAGAGTTAGAGTAATTTCGCAAACGGCATTCGATTCAGAATGGTTGATTTAGTATATGCTCATAATTTCAAGACGTTTCTCAGAAAACAAATATTTCTCGAAAAAATCGAACAAGGGTTAACCCATGAAATTCACCAAAAAAAGAAATCGTCCTATTGCCTTCAGATTAAAGCAGAATGTAGAAAACATCATGGAATTCCAAAAATATGTACTTAGTAGTGTATGACCTTATTTCAAATTTAAATAATAAATGGATTTTCATTTCAAATATAGGTAGTGTATGGATCCTTTATTTTAGTTTTAGTTTGAAGTGGGTCGTATCTCAAGAACGAAAAGAGTTAGAGTAATTTCGCAAACGGCATTCGATTCAGAATGGTTGATTTAGTATATGCTCATAATTTCAAGACGTTTCTCAGAAAACAAATATTTCTCGAAAAAACGAACAAAGGGGTTAACCCATGAAATTCACCAAAAAACGAAATCGTCCTATTGCCTTCAGATTAAAGCCGAATGTAGAAAACATCATGGAAATTCAAAATATGTACTTCAGTAGTGTATGACCTTCATTTCAAATTTGAGTTTCATTTCAAATATAGGTAGTGTATGGATCCTTTATTTTAGTTTTAGTTTGAAGTGGGTCGTATCTCAAGAACGAAAAGAGTTAGAGTAATTTCGCAAACGGCATTCGATTCAGAATGGTTGATTTAGTATATGCTCATAATTTCAAGACGTTTCTCAGAAAACAAATATTTCTCGAAAAAATCGAACAAAGGGATTAACCCATGAAATTCACCAAAAAAACGAAATCGTCCTATTGCCTTCAGATTAAAGCCGAATGTAGAAAACATCATGGAGATCCCAAAAATATGTTCTTCACTAGTGTATGACCCTTTATTTCAAATTTAAATAATAAATGGATGTTTTATTTCAAATATAGGTAGTGTATGGATCCTTTATTTTAGTTTTAGATTGAAGTGGGTCGTATCTCAAGAACGAAAAGAGTTAGAGTAATTTCGCAAACGGCATTCGATTCAGAATGGTTGATTTAGTATATGCTCATAATTTCAAGACGTTTCTCAGAAAACAAATATTTCTCGAAAAATCGAACAAAGGGGTTAACCCATGAAATTCACCAAAAAAACGAAATCGTCCTATTGCCTTCAGATTAAAGCCGAATGTAGAAAACATCATGGAGATTCCAAAAATATGTACTTCAGTAGTGTATGACCCTTTATTTCAAATTTAAATAATAAATGGATGTTTCATTTCAAATATAGGTAGTGCATGGATCCTTTATTTTAGTTTGAAGTGGGTCGTATCTCAAGAACGAAAAGAGTTAGAGTAATTTCGCAAACGGCATTAGATTCAGAATGGTTGATTTAGTATATGCTCATAATTTCAAGACGTTTCTCAAAAAAAAAAAATCTCGAAAAAATCCAACAAAGGGGTTAACCCATGAAATTCACAAAAAAAAAGAAATAGTCCTATTGCCTTCAGATTAAAGCCGAATGTAGAAAACATCATGGAGATTCCAAAAATATGTACTTCAGTAGTGTATGACCCTTTATTTCAAATTTAAATAATAAATGGATGTTTCATTTCAAATATAGGTAGTGTATGGATCCTTTATTTTAGTTTTAGTTTGAAGTGGGTCGTATCTCAAGAACGAAAAGAGTTAGAGTAATTTCGCAAACGGCATTCGATTCAGAATGGTTGATTTAGTATATGCTCATAATTTCAAGACGTTTCTCAGAAAACAAATATTTCTCGAAAAAATCGAACAAAGGGTTAACCCATGAAATTCACCAAAAACGAAATCGTCCTATTGCCTTCAGATTAAAGCCGAATGTAGAAAACATCATGGAAATTCCAAAAATATGTACTTTAGTAGTGTATGACGCTTCATTTCAAATTTAAATAATAAATGGATGTTTCATTTCAAATATAGGTAGTGTATGGATCCTTTATTTTAGTTTGAAGTGGGTCGTATCTCAAGAACGAAAAGAGTTAGAGTAATTTCGCAAACGGCATTCGATTCAGAATGGTTGATTTAGTATATGCTCATAATTTCAAGACGTTTCTCAGAAAAAAAAATCTCGAAAAAATCCAACAAAGGGTTAGTTAACCCATGAAATTCACCAAAAAACGAAATAGTCCTATTGCCTTCAGATTAATGCCGAATATTGAAAACATCATGGAGATTCCAAAAATATGAACTTCAGTAGTGTATGACCCTTCATTTCAAATTTAGTTTCATTTCAAATATAGGTAGTGTATGGATCCTCTATTTTAGTTTTAGTTTGAAGTGGGTCGTATCTCAAGAACGAAAAGAGTTAGAGTAATTTTGCAAACGGCATTCGATTCAGAATGGTTGATTTAGTATATGCTCATAATTTCAAGACGTTTCTAAGAAAAAAAAAATTCTCGAAAAAATCCAACAAAGGGGTTAACCCATGAAATTCACAAAAAAAAAGAAATAGTCCTATTACCTTCAGATTAAAGCCGAATGTAGAAAACATCATGGAGATTCCAAAAATATGTACTTCAGTAGTGTATGACCCTTTATTTCAAATTTAAATAATAAATGGATGTTTCATTTCAAATATAGGTAGTGTATGGATCCTTTATTTTAGTTTTAGTTCGAAGTGGGTCGTATCTCAAGAACGAAAAGAGTTAGAGTAATTTCGCAAACGGCATTCGATTCAGAATGGTTGATTTAGTATATGCTCATAATTTCAAGACGTTTCTCAGAAAAAAAATATTTCTCGAAAAATCGAACAAAGGGGTTAACCCATGAAATTCACCAAAAAAACGAAATCATCCTATTGCCTTCAGATTAAAGCCGAATGTAGAAAACATCATGGAAATTCCAAAAATATATACTTTAGTAGTGTATGACGCTTCATTTCAAATTTAAATAATAAATGGATGTTTCATTTCAAATATAGGTAGTGTATGGATCCTTTATTTTAGTTTGAAGTGGGTCGTATCTCAAGAACGAAAAGAGTTAGAGTAATTTCGCAAACGGCATTCGATTCAGAATGGTTGATTTAGTATATGCTCATAATTTCAAGACAATTGTCCAAGAAACAAAGATTTTTCTAAATCGCGTGTGAGGCGAGCTTTAGTCCACGTGTGAGAGGCTTTAGGTCGCGTGTGAGACGGGCTTTAGTTCACGTGTGATAGGGGCTTTAGTTCAGGTGTGAGATCTAAGGGTTGTCGTCATATTTAATTTTTATTATTACTTGTCATATCTTTATTCACAATATGGCCTCTGGTTGTCGCAATATTAAATTTTGATCACTGTCATCTCTTTTGCGACACTCGCAATATTAAGAAAATTCGATTGATGTAAGAATCATCAAAATCGGCCCACGCGTGTGGTCTCTAGAGCGCCACAAAGGAACAAACAAACATACATGATCAACACATTACCTTCCTTTGCATCGCGCAGTTTGGTATTAACATCACACTTTTTCTTAAAAATAATATAACTATGAATCAAAATACCCTTATTCGAAGAAAAAGATAACAAATATTTTCTTGAATTAACACAGAGCAATGTGTGTCTAGTGACTACGGTGCCGCCACCTGTGCATAATTTAAACAGATAATGAAAGAAACAATAAACTCACGGATGATTGGATATTGAATGCAAAACATACAATTTTCAAAAAAATATTAGGGACGCCAGCTCACACCATCAAGAAGATTGTATGTTGTGAAGTGAAATCCACACAGTTCATTCTGGATTTAAAAAATGTTGAAAATGAAAAAACAGATAACTAGAATCCAATCAACAAGATTTTATTGCGCCTGGCGGAGGAAATCTCTACTCTAATCACTGAACATACTAATAAATTTGTGATTGTGAATTTTCAATAGCTATGAAAAGTGTGGGGCGCATGATATAGATAATTGATGCATGAATAGTTCCCCCAAGTTACTAACATTTTATTGCACTACAACTGTTGTGTGAGTTTTATCAATGACAGTTACTCTCTATATATACTTCTTACTTTCATCTTTTATCTATATTCGAGAGATTCTGGAAATATCGAAGCTGCTACACATCCCACCGCTTTATCGAATGAAATTTACGTTCCCGACATTCTTACACGAGACTAATCTTGAGTAAATGATGAATACAATAATAAATCATGTAAAAAACAAAACTTTTAGTGGAATTGATAATACTTCAATTAAAATTTTCGAAAAAATTTCTAAATCTTCATCCTCGAAGTGCTGGTCTACCTTATTAATGATTCTTCTAGACTTCCTAAAAAAACCAATACAATGATCCCTCTGTATAAGGCTGGTGACCCCTCCGAGCTATCCAATTTTTGACCAATTTTTTATTTAACTCCAATCCTGAGAAATGCAGATAATATTTACTTACATAATATTCATTCAAATAAAGGGAAAAATAATCCAATATCTAGTTCAATGGAAACTTATAACAAACTTTCAAATGATCTGAAAAAATTGAAATCAATGAAAATATTCTTAAAAAAACTTAAACAAAGTATGCTGTTATAAGGATGTTCAACAATACCTGTATGTATACAATATGTATATGTATATTTATGTTTATTTAAATTTTTATTTAAAGATATGAATGTGTATATGTGTCTGTGTGTGTTTATGTATATATTTAATTACAATTATGTGTATATGTATTGTGATGTATGTATGTATGTATATATATATGTGTATATTATATATATATATATATATATATGTATATTTAGTTAAGATTTGAATAGATATTATTACCAGTTAGTTCTAAAATGGTTGAAATTTATAATTGTAATCAATCAATTAACTTCCTTATACCAGAACTTGTTCTGTATGGAAGATGTATTACAATAAATAATAAAAAAAAAATTGGTAAAAACTAGATTGATGGACAAATGTCTACATTCTCAACAATTCGGTTTTCAGCCTATCAAAAGTACTGGAGATGCGATTTTTCATTTTCTGAAAACTTATACTGAAATCTGACTTTGTCAATAAGATGGCAATCTTCAGGCAATAAAGGATATGTTGATTGATTGACTGAATAGGAGTTTACCCAGAGTATTCTTTTGTGGTAAAAATTTACCAGTTCAACCAAAAAATATATTTCTTTTCTAGGAAAAAATCATAATCTCACTTATGCGGGTTTATTCATTAAATCAACAAACTAAAGTTCGTATAGTGATAATATACAGTTTCCAAAGGAATTAAATAATATTACAAATCTCGAATATTCACATAAAAAAGGGCACCTAGTAAAAGTCAATTGATAAACATAAAAATATCCTAACATAACATAGGTAATAAAATAAAGATTCAAGTACATAAACAATAACCTTACGTTTTAAACTTCAATAGAATAAACAAGTCAGACAATAACAATTATCTAAATATTTTTTTATTATTATCGTGAAAAGATGAGCACACGAGAATAATTACCAAGTCATTATTGCTAGTGCCGGTCTAGAATAGGAACAGTTTTCCAAAACTCGTACAATCTAATGAAATCAATTATAAGGTACCATGTATTAGGTAGCAGGTTTTGTATTCTGGGAAAATCACTATTAATTTCATTATCCATTACTTTATATCGAAATTGAAGTTTACCAAGAGCAAATTTAACCGTTCAAACATCAACAAATAATAATCATTAGAAAACTTTTGTTAGTCACAAACGGAAATATTCTTAATGTGGAAACATTTGTAATCTAAAAAATATTATAAAATCTTGTGACACATTCATATACACTTTCCCTACTGTTTGAAATTTCGAAAAACTACCTCTAAATAATCTTGTTTCGAACACCTTGATATTGATTTTGAGTAGAATCGGCCTAACGTTCGGGTAAGTGTTATAATAATGGACACACACACACATACTAGACTCTACAAAAGGTGTATAATCGATTCCTATCACAATCTCTTTTTTTTTTTAGAATTATAAAATACTTTCTCCTATGATCGTTCGAAAGCAAAAAGGCAAAGATGAACATTTCGTAAAACCACAATTTTTAATATAATTCTTTTGCTACGCCTGTTCCCATTCTTGAAAGCAGAATATGTGTTGTTGCGCTGTATTTGAAAATTTCCAGTACCTACATGTAAATAAATAGTGATTGATGAATGACTCAGTGAAATCTCGAAACATAGTATAGTTGAATTATGAATGATTTTCGGCAAATATCATTCCAGATTAAAGTACAATGAAATGTGTTAAATAACATGGATTTTTCAAGGGAATAGGAAACATCACAGTTGTATTGAATTTTATGTGTGAAAACCAGAGGAGAAACTCTACATTGACGTTTACATTCTGAAATGAAAGTTTCTGCAATTGAAATTTCAATAATTTTTCAATATCACTGTGCAATATACAGTGCTCAACAATTGATGAGTATCACATGCGATTTTTTCTGTTGTATTGTTTGAATTATTACAAAAAGTAACATAAAAGAAATTTTATTCTGTATAATCTCTCTACCTTTCAAATTATTATAATAATATATATATATTGTCGTCTAATCCCAGCAAATCCCATCTAATGATATTCAATCACAAACTACGACCAACATCACCGACTATCAATATTCAACAACAACAACTCAATCCAGTGAGGACTACCAAATATTTAGGGATCAAATTGGACAGCAAACTTACCTTCAACACACATCTAGAGGAAAAAAAGAAACAAATGATATCCAGAGCCAAGCATTTCAGTTGTCTCACATACCAAAATAAAGGCATTAATATTCCAACAGCCAGCAGAATCTACCAACTCATCTGCAGACCAATGATTGAGTATGGACACACTGTTTTTCTCAATTGCAAGCCAACAACTAGAAGAAAATTGCAAGTTGCGGAAACAACTGCACTAAGGACTATCACAAAAATTCGTCACCCAAACAACCCACTACACAACCCGCCAAACAAACTCTTATATGAGCTCACCAACGTTATGCCGATTGAGGATCGTCTGAAACATCTACTCCACCGATGTTGTCTGAAGCCCATAAACATAGAGCTCCTCAACAGATATACCCTCATAAGAGACCCACAAATTCAAGCAATACATCGACACCCTCAGGCAACTACCTGGGAAAGAATCCAACAGGAACATGATTAAATATGCATAACTTTTTTTTTTTTTATATATATTTTTTTTATAAAATTGTACCAATAGGCAGAAGGACTTCGGTCGATAGCCTATTGAATTGAATTTTTGTTCGGTTCAATAAAGTTCCTTTTATTATTATTATTATTATTCTAGCAGGCATACTTTGGATTAGTCGATTAACGAAATCTTTGTGCAAATTTCCCTGACAACTTCACCCAAACTGTTCCAGCGTTCCTGACTCGAAATCTGCGCCCAAACATGTTCTATGCAGTTCATGTCTAGTGACCGGGATGACCATTCCATTCTATTAATACCGTGAAATTCTAAGCTTTCGGTAACATTTCAAGGTGAGGGCGCGCATTACCATCGACCAAAATGAAATTCTCGCCGATTGCACCCGCAAATGGAACAATAATTGGTTCAACAATGATATCTCTGAGCGATCACTGTGGTACCGATCACAACCACCAAGTCAGGGCGGCCGTTTAAACAATTTCCACCCCAAATACAGATAAAACCTCCACCAAAAGCAGGGACCGGAACCGTCAAATGTTCTTTATATCTTCTTCTGACCAAAATACGTCCATCGGAATTATATAGACGGAATCTTGGCTCGTCCGTGAATAAACATTTCTCCGTGTGCTGCACATCTTCTTGCATATAAACCTGTCATACGCAGCCTTCTTCTAACTGTTTGGTTGGAAATGATTGTGCCCGTGGCTTTCCAAAGTGGCCTATTAATGCGAGAAGCTGGATAGGATTGCTTCTACTTTGCAGTTATAAACAAGTACCTATCTTTCCTCGGCCGGAGTTGTACTGCGTTGCTGCTCTCCACCATGAACATAAGATGCTGATCATTGATCACATTGCAATTCCATGCACGATTTACAACACTTTGAATGAAACCTAAACGTTCATCTACTTCGCGTTGTGCTAACCCTTCGTTGAACCTTCGTATCATTTGTTGCATGTGAGCGGTCTGTAAACCTTCGGGGCATATAGTTGACAAAAATGTAATACACACTCCCTTTTTAGACTAAGGAACCAGAACTAACAATATGAACAATAAACATATCAGAAACAGTATTTTAACTTCCTGCTATACATATTCAACCAGAATAACAAACTACATCGTTAAATCATGTGAACAAAGTCATTATTGCTGTATATAAGCTTAATTTTGAATTTATTTTAGTTCAACCAAAATTAACAAAAGATATTACTTTGATCCTTGGCAATTGTTGAGCACTGTATATCAAGTTTTGGATAAAATGTTGCAGATATTTGTTGTTGAAACAATCAATAAAGTTCATACACATTTCAATGATTGTCCTTCAATATACAGTACATAATCTTAAATTATAAAAAATCAGCTGTGGGACACCCCAGAACTTGACCGGCACGAGCCCAGGAGAACGGGGTTAATGTGAAATAAAACATTGATAAAACATTTTTAGAGCTGTACAAAGTCAATTTGATCGGTCAATTCAACCGTCAATTGATCAAGTGACATATTTTACTCCAGTCAATTGAGCGGTGCTGCACAAACGCGGGTCGTCCTAGTCAAAGCCCGGGTGAGCGGCCGTCTCGGATGCATGGTAACGACCAGGAGAAAAATCAAACATTCGTAGCGCCAGACTGGAAAACGGTGGAAAGCTCTAACTGCAGACTTGATTTTGTTTTTTTGTTGTGCTGCTCCCTGCCGAATTTAGTTCTAATCCATCAGACATATTTTTAATAATTGATAGGCAAAGTTTTGAAATTTTCTTCTTTTTAATTTTTGACAGATGTCAGTTGGACAAATAATTTTGACTGTTCTGGATATAGTTTTTCAAGGGCTTTCAAATGACATATTGCAAGTCAAGTTCCGTGCGCTATAGTTTCTGTCATTTTTCAATAGTGACAGTTCCATTTGACAAATGACAGCCAAAAACTAATGGTAGCATTCGGGGCAGAACCTGTATCTTCATACCGAATTTCAGCTTGATTGGGCAAACGGTTCGGCAGTTGTTGTGGAAGATTACAGACAGACAGACTTCACTCTGGAAATGGTCTCAATCGTCTCGGGGCACCTCAAAACGGATATTTTCGTCGATATCTAGTTTTTTTTTTCGCACAATTACATTATTTTCAACTTCGAGTCGACATCTGTCCCTTCTAGCCCGCAATTTGAAATGTTAAAAAAAAAAAAATTTAAACACTTTCTAGTAACTGTATATGCAATTGAACACTGGTATTGATTGAAATGTGTCTGATAACTTGAAAACATTCATCTGCATCAGTAATAATACCTAAGATTTAACATCATTTTGCAATATCCACAAACGAAATATTGAAACAAAGAAGAAACAAAACTTTATGTTCCTCAACTGTGACACTAAGCTAAAGACATATTTGCTAAAAAACCGTGTCCTGTTTGGGTTTTGGAATGTTTGCTCGCTAAATCAGCCCTAACAATGGAATGCAGTGTCTTCAAAAAACCCCAACACATTTCTATAAAAATTATGATCTCCCCTAGGTTCTACTTGGAGTATTTCAATATCCATCAACATCTTCAGAAAGTATACTGAATCTGTATTTAATATAAGTTTATTCAACTCAATCTCTGTATAGGAGGGTCATTTGATTTGCAGAATTAGTTCGAAATCTTTTAATTGCATCAAAACTTGTCGACTTTTCACGGAAAAGTTCTTAATTGTTCTCAAAAGGTTCAACTAGAACAGTGAAACAGGTAGTATTGATTTTTTTTGCACCTATTTCCGATATCCCTTTTCTCAAATAACATCCCGTTTGACCTATGTAGCAAGATTGAATTCAATACAACTCTAGAAAATACCTCTCTCTGTACAAATATCCTTGGAGGTGGCATTGTATATATTTTTACACTGAAGATTGTTCTATTTGAAATTTTCGAACCACCCTTCTACGAAGGCGTAGAAGGGCCTACAACAAAATATTTTTTGTAAACATTTGGAATTGCCACTTTGAACTGACAATTGTCACTTTAAAGTGACAATTGTCACTTCAAAAACTGGAATTGCCATTTTGAAGTGACAATTGTCAATTTGAATGACAATTGTCACTTTGAAGTGACAATTGTCACTTTGAACTGACAATTGTCACTTCGAAGTGACAATTGTCACATTGAAGTGACAATAGTCACTTTGAACTGACAATTGTCACATTGAAGTGACAATTGTCACATTGAAGTGACAATTGTCACTTCGAAGTGACAATTGTCACTTCTAAAAACATCTGGAATTGCCATTTTGAAGTGACAATTGTCAATTTGAAGTGACAATCGTCACTTTGAAGTGACAATTGTCGAAGTGACAATTGTCACTTCTAAAAATGGAATTTTTGATGACAATTGTCACTTGAAGTGAAATTGTCATTCGAACTGACAATTGTCACTTCAAAGTGGCAATTCAAAATGATTTTGTAAGTGACAATTGTCACATCGAAGTGACAATTGTCAGTTCGAAGTGACAATTGTCAGTTCAAAGTGACAATTGTCAGTTCAAAGTGGCAATTCCAAATGTTTAAAAAATATATTTTGTTGTTGGCCCTTCTACGCCTTCGTAACCTTCTTACCCTAATGTTATAATTCAATAAAAAGTGAGGATGAGCTTTCCGAATCCACTGTACACCAGGCTATCAATAAATACATATATCATTAAAGAGAATTTGATTCTCTAAATAACAAAATTCCTAACCTAATCGAAAATCAGCAATTCTATAAGAATTATCTTTGTACTCTAAGAGATATAAACAACACCCTGATAAAGAAAACTAGGGTAGGTGATATTTATCGCGATATGATTGTTTTTCACTTTCATAATAAGCATAGTTCAGTAGACTACTTTATCGACATTTTTCATGACACTAACTTATTGTATTTAATACCCGAGTGTAGTTTATACATATTTTACGTCAAAACCACTTCTGGTTAGTTCTCAAAGTGCGTAAACCACCTGCAAAAATGATGCACAACCTTAACACGTCAACAAACATATTGGGCACGTCGAAAACTCCAAAAGTGATTTTGAATATATAACCTGCAAAACCAGAACTTCCACACCAAAATTAAAAATAAAAATTCGCAAACTTATTTACAGATATGATAGTGCATAGTTGTAGGTATCCCTAAATATTTTAACGAATCAGACTGATATGTATAACATGTCAACAAATCTGCATTTGAAATCTATTTAAATCGCTGGAAGTAAACCAAAAGCTCAAAGACCCTGTCAATCACTGATTGATTCAAGCTTTTAGAACATTTTTCTGCGAAAAAAAATCCCAGTGCTACGCAAATTTCAGCCTTGTAGCACGTTTTGAGCAAGTAGAGGCATAGAACGACAGCAAGATCTATGGCGATCACATTTCCATTCATTACTACTCCAACACCATTTTGGTATTTCTGGTCCATTTCAGTTTCACTGTAAATCGTCTTCGGATTTGGGAATGTCGAAGATTTCCGCGAACAAAGGGGGTAGCGTTAACTTTGTCCAGTTGAGCCGGAACCAGTCAAGGTGGGCTGTGTGCTTGGCTCCCAAATTTCGCAGTTCTGGTAGTTTTATCAACAAATTCGAAAAGATCTGAGGCTCATTGGCGTGGTTTCGTCCAACCTGTCAATAATAAAATTATTATTTGAGTTAAATTTAGGTCATTTGCACTGAAAATAATGAACACACACACGTTGCTCAAGTTTGGCAGAAGGGCATCTATTATTGAGGTGCATTCTTTATTAGAAAAGTGTGATGGTAAGTAGAGAGGGGGTGAACACTGAATCGACATGAATGCCCTCGCTGATGACTTTTCCCAGTATTGACAGGATAGGTTAATAATGTTATTCATATCATTTTGAAATGGTATTCAACAGTGAGTTATTCAAAATGCATAGAAAAAGGTCCTTATCAATAGGGGAAATATAAGTTATACCAAATGTATAACGACGAGAACATTCCTAACGGTCGTTCATCGGCTTTTTTCGAAGTCGCTAGATGTATTCTGATTATTCCAGAGTTTTATTGAAATTTTGATGTCGTGTCGTATTGTATTCGAACTCGTAACAATACTTATCCAAGTGTTGCAGGATGATAATTATATAGAACAACGAATATGACAATGATGAAGAAGGAGAAGAAAACGAAAACAAAGTTAAAAATGAACAGATGGTCCGATTCTTCTAGGGAAAGATGAATTCACTAAAGGTAAAAACTAAGTTTTATCTCAATATTCTCGACAAAAAAAAATTAAACAAGAGATTTTTCGCGACAACAGCAAAATAATATGAAATTTAAATATTGTCCTACTCAATTCAATAGTACCTACCTGCCGCTACAAATCACTGAGAGAGATGTTCTCATTGCGATAGAAAAAAAAACAGACCGAAACGATATAGTTACACGAATTGTTCGTATGTTTTGAACACTGTTCGTTTCTTGTGATTGCAGTTCCAAAGATAATGACGACAAATAAAATTTTATTAACCGACGATACCAAAAAGGAGGAGGTTCTCTAGTCGACGCCTATTTTTTTTTTCATGTATGACCACGCATAACTTTTTACTGAGACGTCCAATTCCGATACCTCTTTTTTTCAGTGGATAGGGTGTACTTCGAAGTTGGTCCCATTTGAATATAAAACATGAAATCCACCCCAAAGGGTAGCAAAATGAAGGATATTGATCACTCACCCTCTGAATTCTGGTCCGTTAACCGATTCTATCAGGCATAACTTCGATTTGGATGATTCTTTTTTTATTATATAGGGTATACCTCATAGTTGATCATATTTGGATTTCAAATGGAATTATCCACCCTTATGGGTAGAAAAATAGGGGATAATTGATTTTTCACTTGTGAACATTGGCACACATATGTAGTTGACAATGACAGATCGCTACTGTCATTATTTTTGTTCTCCTATATCCGTCACAATCATTATATTCTATGAGAGGATGGAACGATTCACAAAGTAATGAAATAAACTAACTAATTGAAAAATAAAAACTTTTTAACAAAAAATTCAACCGACGAAATACAGAACTGAAAAGTAAAAAATAAAATAAACCTTCTTAGTCTCAATAACTAAGCTCCTAAACTAATTAAGTAACTAATTTTGAGTCGGCGCCAAACGAACAATCAACGAAGATCAATAAATTACTTCAAAAAAATTATCGGAATGTCACCGCGCAACTCGATGCCATCATTTTACGGCTTACCTAATTCATTTGTTTGTTTGTTTGGCGCCGACTCAAAATTAGTTACTTACATTAGTTTAGGAGCTTAGTTATTGAGACTAAGGTTTATTTTATTTTTTACTTTTCAGTTCCGTATTTCGTCGGTATAATTTTTTGCACTACTGTTCGATTTTTCCATTTTTTTGATTTTTATAAAGTTAAGATTATTTTTATTTCTGAGGTACTATCATTTATGAGCCAAAATATTGAAAAAAATATAGAATCAGAATTTTCAACTTACGCAGCGAGAAGTGGCGTTTCAAAATGGACGCGACTAGCGAAAGGCTACTTGAAAGTTATCATTTGCCTTCCCTTTTTTTTAAAAGGCCAACTTAAATGCATTTTCTATAATTCATCTTTCCCCTATGGAAAATGAATTACCTTAGGTATTTCGTCAAAGCGTTGTGACACCCCAGAACTTTAACGGGCCGCGGGAGAATGGGGTTATTTTGAAATAAAACATTAATAAAATATTTTTAGGACTCAACAAAATGAATTAGATCGGACAATTCAACAGTCAATTCACCGGTCAATTAACATATTTGACCCCAGTCAATTGAGCCGTCTCGGATGGTAACGCTCAGGAGAAAAATTAAACATTTGTAGCGTCAGATTGGAAAAAGGTGGACTCCAACCAAACAGGGTAAACGTTATCCTGAGTCCTGAGTCCAGTATTGAAACGACCACTTTGGCCTTCCCCTACCTAACAACCAATTCTTCTCGAAGATGCCCGAACTATGGTTGGTAATAGAAATTCCATAGGCGTACCAAAATATTTGGTATAGGCGATACAAGAGAAAAAATATTTTTCGGCAAATCTGCCAGAGGGATATAGATATATTTGTATAAGAAAATTTGAATAAATAACTGCACTACTTATTTATTAATCAAACAAACCTAACCTTTCAAACGCTGCATGCCACGACACTGGTGAAGATTCGCCGTAGCACTGCAAATCGTGTCCAATCGTGTTTTCCCCCTCTCTACCTTCCAAACGGTCGTTCCAATACTAGACGAGCTCTAGGAGAGTCTATTCCCCATAAGACAATAGTGACACCAAAAGAAAGAGATGAAAGATAATTTGTGAGTCATAGTGATGTATATGGAAATGTCATGGCCACCATTCTCTGGTATCTGGGAGTTACAGGCTCTTGAATGTATATTGGCCCAATCTGTATGTTACGTGGGCCACCTGTACTCATGTCCATGTACGTCACTATGATGAGTTAATGCTACAAGATTCTAATTGGCTAGAGCTTATTAGTACCTCCAATTCAGATAACGTTTACTCTCTTTGGACTTCAACTGCGGGCGTGATTTGATTCTTTTGTTGTGTTGCTCTCTGCCGAATTTAGTTCTAATCCATCGGATAGATTTTGAATGGAAAAGTTTTGAACTTTGACATTTTTTTATTTTTGACAGATGTCAGTTGGAGAAATAATTTTGACTGCTGGGGGACGGAGAATATCTTTATGCTGTGTCTCACACTCTCACATCCAACCCAAGATTGATATTATTTATGTGTATGTGTTTAATACTGTTCACTGATAATAGTTGTAATCTTGGAGAAACCTATGGTCTACCAAGTTCATACTGTCCCACTCGAATTCTTAACCTAGGACCTATTTTTAATAAAGCTGCTTCGAAACCATCACATGACCTTCGAATCTACCATTGTCATTCCCTACTATGAATACTAACATTTAATTTACAATTGGCGAACAAGATTCTAGAAAAGTTATCTGCTATTGTCAACAATATTTTTCTCCGGTTTTCATCAACTTTCATTGTTCTTGCCATTTTCGTTTTTTAACAAACAATAACATAACCTATATTTCCGATATCAGAACCTTCTGTCACTCGGAACTCCAAATAAATTTCGCACCGTTCGAATAATACATGAATAGTACTCAACTCCAGAGTAAATTTAAGAAACCTTCGAATACTTTACTCTACTCTAGGAGTCTATAATCGAACGCACCTCAGAACTTCAGTTTTTCAAGGGCTTTCAAATGACATATTCCAAGTCAAGTTTCGTGCAATATTGGGAATTCAAAATTAGATGCCAGCGCCAGCAGAGTGGCGAAACTTCAAACCAGACATACGTACATTGTCTGTTTTCTCAGATGTTATACCCTTGGGTTTGGAGTTTTTTTAAAAATATTTTCATTTGGTATTATTTTCCAGTTTTTTTTGTGTAGTGTTATTCATTTCAAGACTATAGTGAAGTGTGTATCTTAAGACAATATCATTTGCAAAAACTCACTTTGAAGAAGACAAAATATTTTTCAAAATATCTGGACAGCTTAGTTGAGTCATCGGGAATTATTGTTATGAATTATTTTGAAGAAATGTTTTTGATATATATATATATATATATATATATATATATATAGAATTTGTAGTTTTATTTGCTGACTGAATACAAATTAAGTGATTGGTATTTGGGTTATGCAGTAGGCCAATAAGTGTACTCTTTTACACGGATTCCAAGCTTTCGATAATATTTATTATCATCATCAGGGATGTTACAAAATAGGAAGACACATAGGAATATATAATAGAGAAAAACAAGACATTCATAACTTACAGTGTAAGTGAGGTTATGCGGCGATGATTTTAAAATTATATATAAAGTTATATGAACAAAACTGTGTATACAACTCACATGAATCAACTACAATCCACCTTACATACGTTAACAATGTATTCTTATGTTGAGAATTATGAATCGTGTTTTACTTTGAAAGGGTTGTCAACTAGACATGTGAATGGATGAATTCTCAAATAGACTGACACAACAGATAATATAGACCACTGGAGTTGAAGTAGTATTACCAAGTGAAATTTACAACGGCATGGAATATTTCCATATATAGATCCAAATAAAAGTTTATTGACTATTGAGAATTTAGATGTGAATATAGGATGATGTGCATTGAAATAATCAAACTATGTTATTAGCATTCATGGGGGTAATCTGCTGATTCTCCCTCACATTAGGATTGTCTACAAAAATTAAATAAGAGTAAATCTCACTCAAATGATTTAAATCTGTTTTTTCATTTAGAGGATTTTCTGCCTGTGAAATGTGAACCATCTCTAAAAAGAGTCTCTTGGTAGTGTTTCTTTCGTCGGATAAAATTTTTACTGAGTTATAATCCATACAATGTCCTTCCTTATAGACGGATGTAGTTTACTGTATACCGTGTCAACACTGTGATAAACAGTACATAGGACAAACGTCCAGACAGTTGAAGGACCGCATCACCGCACACAAAAGTGACAGTAGACTGCACCCGGAGAGATGTGCACTGAGTGAGCATGTCTATAAGGAAGGACATTGTATGGATTATAACTCAGTAAAAATTTTATCCAACGAAAGAAACACTACCAAGAGACTCTTTAGAGATGGTTCACATTCCAGCAGAAAATCTCTAAATAAAAAACAGATTTAAATCATTTGAGTGAATTTACTCTATTTAATTTTGTAGACAATTAATGGAGGAGAATCACAGTACCCATGAATGCTAATAACATAGTTTGATTATTTCAATGCACATCACTATATTCACACATCTAAATTCTCAATGTCAATAAACTTTATTTGATCTATATATGAATATTCCATGCCGTGTACATTTCATGGTATACTACTTCAACTCCAGTGGTCTATATTATCTGTTGTATCAGTCTTTGAGAATTCATCCATTCGATGTCTAGTTGACAACCCTTTCAAAGTAAACACGATTCATAATTCTCAACATAAGATCATTGTTAACGTATGTAAGTGGATGAGTTATTCCTGTGAGTTATACACAGTTTTGTTCATATAACTATATATATAATTTTAACATCATCGCCGCTACCTCTACACTGTAAGTATGAATGTCTTGTTTTTCTCTATTATATTCTATGTCTTCTATTTAGCATCCCTGATGATAATAAATATTATCAAAGCTTGAATCCGTAAATACACTATTGCCTGCTGCTAACCAAATATAATCACTATTGAAGATTATGATATATATATATATATATATATATATATATATGAATATTTGAAGAATTGAAGATTTTTAGATTCAAAGATTCGAAGAATCGAAAATTTGAAGAAATGAAGATTTGAAGATATGAAGATTGGAAGATTCGATGATTCGAAGATACGAAGATTCGAGGAATGGAAGATTTGACGATTTGAATGAAAATTTGAAGATTATTTGTGAATGTTCGAATTGAAAATAAAACTAACAAAAAGAGTTTTTTTATTTCATCTAAAACAAACAAATAAATGGTGTGAAAATGTGTCTTTATCACCTAGATATACATATATAGTTACTTTTTTCCATACTGTATGAATAATTTTCGGTATGTTGAATAATATCTCTTTTTTTCTCTTCTTAACTCTCTTTTCTTTCCTCTCAACTCTCTTTGAAGGTTCTTTTTCACTTTTTTTCCTGGCCACAGACGATACAGGAAAATTTTGGGAATGGAATGTATTCTTCTTCAAGAGCCCATCGTCCGTCTATTGACTCGCACAATCCTAGATTAGTCTGCACCAGAACGTTACAATCAATTTAACACGGAAAATGATGAAAACTTATTCCAGTACAACGGGATCGTTTTGCCTAAGAGTCACATTGAGGGACACAACAATCATGATTTGAACTTGAATCACTGATTTTTTCACTCGAGGACGTACAATAGTCAGCAGAACATTCACCAGGTATACAAGAATTTCATTAAATGTCAAGAATCACAAGAGATTCGAGTTTTAGATATACATTGGCTAAAATCATATAAACATTAATGTTTCGAGAAGTAAACAATTTACTTATGTATAGTTTGAAAAACCCACACCAGAGGGAGTATCCGTTTTTTGAATTCCCAATAGTTTCTGTAATTTTTTAATAGTTTGACAGATGACAGTAAAAAAATAACGTTCGCATTCGGAGCAGGAAATCTTCGTACCAAATTTCAGCTCGATTGGTCAAACGGTTCGGCACTTATCGTGGAAGATTACAGACACACACACTATAAGATCTTTTGTACATTACCCTTCATATATTCAAGACCCGGGATTCCGAGACTCCTTGTATCAGTTTCCTGGGAGCTAAGTTTCTAATGTCTAGGGACAATCACTCTATAACACTACGCGAATGAAGCGGAGCCGATTGGGTAACCCCTTCTTCTCTACCTACCTTTCTAAAACCCTTATTACACTATGCCTTTTTCGTGCCTATTTGTCTGCCTGACTGCCCGTGGCTGATATTTTAAACAAATACGCATGCGCGCGTGGCTATTTTGTTGATTGTTTCAGGCGTGAAAATAAATAGGACTGGTTCTATTTTTTCCGCCTGAATCGAGGGGATTTCAAGGACGTTTGTGGAAATGTCAAGTTTGCCAACACACTAACCAACAAATAGATGAAATTAATCACATAGTTTTCGTTTTGTTCAGTGTGACAGAAAAGAAGAAAAAATCGTGTGCCAAGTAAAGCAAAAGTTGAAACAAATAGTCCAGGAATACTAAATTACTTAATCATTTAAGGTAAATGTCAATTTTCCTTAGGTTTGCAGCTCTGAAATTAGCGCCTGAAACAATCATCAAAAAGGCACGGTGTAATAGTGCCAGTTATTTGGGGAAATTCAGCCAACAAATAGCCATGAAAATAAGCACAAAAATAGGCACGAAAAAGGCATAGTGTAATAAGGGTTTAATAATGCAATCTATCTAGCCTTTTCAGACAATTTCATAAGCAACGTTATTTCAACGTCCCTGTGCTTATAATTGGTATATTTTTATTAAATGGGATAATTTTGAATCAAAAGAAACATATATGAATCTTTCTTTGATTCATTTCTTTTTCTACATTGTAATTTACCTGAACTTTCAAAGCTTCAATAAGCTTGTCCTGATGGTGTTCAATGGATTTGACGTCAGTGATTCCCGGTCGATCAGCTGTTAATAGGACCACTGCCGAGAACAGACCTACCTCGGTGTCGTTCAAGGCCAAAGCGTTGAAAGTGCTCGAAAAGTGCATGAGGGACGATGTGAATTCGCTCTGAAAAAAAATCATCTTCAATCCATTCATTGAGTTGACAATGGCATTCAATCAATCAATCAATCAAAATATACTTTATTGTCGAAAGAATCATAATCTCATTGACAAAGCATGTGTTAGATCATAACTACCATCATTATAATTATTACAGAGGAGACAGTGTGGAGTCAGCTTTAAAATAACAAAAAGGTCAATAAATAAACAGTACACACACACCTAATATAATAATGTAAAAGAATAAAATGTTAAAATGGTTAAATCACTAATCTGTAAAAAACACAAATCGTCAAAAAAAATACAAAACAAAAACAAATTAGACAGGTTAAAATTAAATAAAAAGTTGGATATCTTATATCTATCAAATGTAAGATCACAATTTAAAACGCCTAATAAAAACCAATAAGACACGTTAAAATTAAATATAAAGTAGGAAGTTAAAATTATATAAAAAGTTGAGTTCCCTCTATCTATAAAATAGTACGATCGTTGAAAAATTCCTCTAAACTATAATAGGGTCTATCAGAAAGCAATGCCTTGACTTCTTTTCTAAAAATAACACCAGATACCACTCCTTTTATATTTTCTGGCAAGTGGTTGAATATCTTGCATCCATTATATATTAATGAATCTTTCACAAGAGAAGATGAAGGAATTGGTAGTTTCAAATGCTGTTTTTGTCGGGTAGAATAAGTGTTTACTCTATTAAAATTAGATTTGTGTTTGTGAATAAGGCATACTGTTTCCATTATATATATGGATATGACAGTCAGTATTTTGTGATTTTTAAAGTGAAGTCTGCATGAGTCTCGAAGTCTTAGTTTGCATAGGCTTCTCAGAGCACGTTTTTATTGAACAAAGACACTTTGTAGAGAGGAACTATTACATGCTCCCCAAAATGGAATGCCATACCTTAGTTGAGAGTCTATTAAAGCATAATAAACTGCTTTTGCAGCTGAATATCCCAACTCATTTGATGCCATTTTGACGGCATAGCAACCAGAGGATAATTTTTTATTGAGGTTGTTTATATGAGCATTGAATTTTAGTCCACAATCAATGAATAGCCCCAAAAATTTGGAATTTGTTTTTTTTTCAATCGTTTTAGTATCTAGGGATATGTCTCCTATTGTGCATCTGAATGAAACTATATTGGTTTTGGATGTGTTAAATGTGAGTAGATTTGAGTCACACCATTTGTATGTCATTGCTGATGATTCGATGTAGATCAGTTTCATCGTTGTTGTGCCACAAAATAGTAGTGTCATCTGCGAATAGAGTGAATTTTCCTGATATGTCAAGGGCTGTTAAATCGTTTATATATAGCAAAAACAGAATGGGGCCAAGGATCGAGCCTTGAGGCACCCCACAATGTATATTTGCTATACTGGAGGTTGATTTTGTTTTTACTATCTGCGTTCGATCTGATAAATATGATTCAAACCATCTATGAGCACTATATCTGATTCTGTAGCAGTGCAGTTTTTGTAACAGTATTTCGTGATTCACACAGTCAAATGCCTTAGACAAATCACAAAATACTGCCGCAGCCACCTCGCCACTATTGATTTCGTTGTACAGTTCATATAGAAGAGAAAAAATTGCATCATTAGTGCTTTTATTATTTTGGAATCCAAACTGTTGGATACTCAAAATATTGTGGCTGCATAAGAAGTTGTTCAATCTGTTTTTGACAAGTTTTTCAATAATTTTTGACAGTGTTGGAATGAGAGAAATGGGTCTAAAATTTGAGGGAGAGTTCTTATCACCACCTTTATGCAGAGGTATCACCAAAGATGTTTTTAGGAAAGACGGGAAAATGCCCTGGCATCTATATTATGTTCTTCTACGCGCATGAAACGGAGGGTGACAACTTTGAAGAATGATTCTAGAAGCGTAATAGGACCAATTCATCGGTAAGTTTGTACTTTCATTATTTTGCTACTTTTAAAAATAATCGTCACAAAAAATAAAAAATTCAACGCGGACGAAATCGCTGGTACCAGCTAGTTATAGTATACTAGCTGGTGCCCGCGAAGAATTTGTAGTTTTCCTGGTTTTCTTTATGTGATTCCATCCAGCTTCGAACTTTAATTTGACAGTTTGTCAGATTTACAGATTCAAAAATGACGGATTTTCATACAAACTTTCATCCCCCTTTTCACCATCTTAGGAGTTTAATTTCCAAAAATTCTTCCTTAGTGCTCACCTAAAGTGTCAAAGAAATCCCCGTGCAAATTTTCATGGTCCTAGCCATAGGAGTTTGGGGTGGACGTTGTCAGTCAGTTTATATTGAATCCTTTATGTGAAGAAAACCGTTTAATTCGATTTTTCTAGTCAGTCAGTCAGTTATTCTTTTATATATTTTGATAACAGTTAATAGTTAAAGTAAGGTAAGTTAGTATTAAAAAAAAAAACAAATTAAGTAGGTAGCAATTAGTAGATTTCAGCCACAAAAAATCAAAAAATAAAACTTTTTAACAAAAAATCAAACCGACGAAAAAAGAAACTGAAAAGCAAAAAATAAAATGAACCTTTTTAGTCTTAATAACTAAGCTCCTGAACTAATAAAACCAAAATAATTAAAATGCAACGTGAAATCTCCAGCGAAAACAATAACATTCCAAAAATGCGCTCTAAGCACGACCACTCGCAACGACGTGTGCCCTCACGTGTGTGCCCGCCCGAATGGACGCGCCGCCGCCGCCGCGCATCCCACTGCCATCATTTTACGCTTAACATAATTAATTTGTTTGTTTATTTGGCGCCGACTTACTAACATTAGTTTAGGAGATTATTTATTAAGACTAAAAAGGTTAATTTCATTTTTTGCTTTTTCGTTTCTATTTTCGTCGGTTTAATGTTTTGTTAAAAAGTTGTTAACGAGAAGTAGGTAAGAATGAGGTGCCTGTAGAGGCATGGATTTTATTGACTCACATCGTACATGATCTCCAATTGCTGCCTGGTGACGGTGGTGCCATCATCGAACATCATCGACGTGTTCGACGTCAACTTGGCCACGTGACACAGCCAAATTTCGAAGAAGCCGATTTTGATCAGAATGAGCTGATCGTCCTGGCCGAAATCGCAGAAGCCAGGCACCCTCTTCGCAAACTCCACCACCCTCTGCACGCTGGGGGTGATGTTCGAAGCGAACTGCTGCCATAACCAACACCTGAAATGTATATTTGATATGAAAAGCGAATCCCCTGCCTCCTGCACTTATACTTATAAATGAAAGGTAGAAAGAATATGCATAACTCCAGAATGATGATTTACTGATTTAAACTTCATCACACTTTGCACGCGTACACAAATGTCCACGTTGACTCTAACATTAATACTGACCTCTCCAATTCAAGAGTTTCCGCTGTGGAGGAGGCCACCTCGTTGTCCGATTCCGGACTCGCTGGTGGGAGGATAATTGGTTTCCTAACTAAATTTCTAGTATGCTCTTCCGTATACCTGAAAAATGAGGAAATTATATTCATTTCCATGGAATATCCAGTGCAAAAAATGTGTCCATATACACTGGGTATTTTCAAAAGTGGGACATCTCTTTCAACACGATGTAGAACTCGTCAAAATAAGTGATTTGATAAAAAAGATCTATATTGAAGTTGCATAATAACAGAGATATCATTAATTGTAAATTTTATAGAATTCAACTACGGTCTGTCGGCTGGTACGTAACCATTTCGTAGTTCATATGAGAAATCTGTTCCAGTGTGAAGTGTGAACCGGGTCGTACGTTTTGATTGTTGGTTGTGTTCATGAAAACAATGAATTTCGTCACGATAAAGTGAATTACGAAAAAGGTTTAATAATAATAAGCACCGAGTAGGCCTATTTCAATTATTTTAGCCCCACTGTAGTACAGAAGACGATAGAAAAAATGGTATCCGCATAACAATATCGTATATGTATAACAACCTCAAGATCGTCTTGTAATAGTTAAATATTGATGGTGGGTTCTAAATCATGATGTTCTTCATAATATACTTGTATGGGCAGTAGAAAATCCTTACGTTGAACATTGCAAATTACAGAGGAGTGTGCATCCAATCGGCCATACCTAAATTGATGGATAAATTAATTCGTTCCCAGCTCACTTGTAAGAATATAATAATCCCAGAACAGCATGGTTTTTGCTCAGGTAAATCCACTTCAACAAATCTAGTTTAATACAAACAGTATCTGTTAGATGCCTTGGAGAAGGGTATTCAGATTGACGCTATCTATACCGACTTCTCCAAGGCATTTGGAACCATTTAATACTATTAGAAAAATTAAAATCTCAAGGCTTTGGCACTGACATTTTGAACTGTTTAAGTAGTTTCCTAACAAATCGACATCAGTGTGCTAGAATAAATAATTATATTTCCTATGAAATTTCTGTTGCATCTGGTGTACCACAGGGTTCACATTGTGGCCCACTCTTATTCAACTTATTCGTGAATGACATAGGTGATCTCCTTCTACAGGCTAAATATCTAATGTTCGCAGATGATCTTAAACTTTTCTTTCCATTGAAAGATATATTAGATTGTCATATTCTCCAAAATACTGTATTTGCTTGATCTGTATCTAAGAGTTTGCAACTTAATATTGAAAAATGTAATTCCACAGATCTATGCAGTTCGAGAGCTACAACTATACAATCAATGATATGTCTCTTGATAGAGTCTATGAAATTGAAGACCTAGGAGTTTCCATTGACCAACAACTCACATTCAAAAGTCTTGTTAATAATGTTTCTGCTAAAAGTAGTAAAATGCTGGGGTTTGTTATGCGAAATAACAAACAATTTTCATGCAATACACTAAAACACTGTACTGTTCTTTGGTAAAACCTCATTTGGAATATGCTTCTGTGGTATGGCCCCCTTATCATAAATGAGACATTGATAAAATAAAAAATATGGAAAGCAGATTCCTGAAATTATCTCTTTCAAAATGGGAACATATGCACACTTTATCACCAAAGCATCTTGAATACATTAAACATTTTAGATCTAACCACACGACGCTTCCATTCCGATCTAACACTATTTTATAAAACTTTATCAGGAGAAATTGACTGTCCCCATTTATTAAATCAAATAAATTTCAATATTGTGCCTTGCAGCATCAGGAACCTTTCAATAAGTAGTCATTCCACAAATTATAGGTGTAACTCACTAGTTTCCAGATGTTTGAGATGGTTTAATAAATACAATATTGATCCCTTTGTAAACACTTTAAGTAGGTTCAGAAGTTTTATTAGAAATGTAAGCCCTAATTAGGAATTATATATTTATAATTAGTTGTAAAAGGTGAATCCGTCAATAAATAAAAAAAACATTTAATAAAGTGGAAGAAAATGCGTGATATTGAGAGAAATTGTACGTGGGCGAATATTTCATTTTTACCATGGATAGAGATACATGCTAGGACAGTAACAGGACCAATTCTAATGGGATGTTTTGTTTAAATTTCCCCAAATCTAAAATGAAAAATAAAATCCCATTATAATATAAAATAATTGAAAATATTACAATAAAATCAACTTCAAAAATTTAACAACCATAATTTAATTTGCGTTCGTTATTATAACACTTTTATATAGGATATTTTTAGTCAAATGACCTATTTTGACGAGTTCTACATATTGATAAAGTTACCTCGCCGTGGAGAACACCCCAGATAACACAGGATATCCTATGGATATCCATTTCATGTCCAATTCTGGTCGGGATATCCCTGGATTTGAAATGGACATCCATAAGATATCCGTCGACGGATTTGAAATGGATATCCTTCAGAAGATATCATATGGATGGCCATAAGATATCCGGAGCAAATATGGATAAGTTTAAATTGCAAGATTGATTTTTATTGTGACAATTTCTGAGTTTCTTTCATGCTCGTACATATGGATTAATTTTTTTGGAAAAATCTCATGTTTCGTTTTTCTACTTGATTTGAAATGGATATCCATCGACGGATTTGAAATAGATATCCTTCAGAAGATATCCTAGGGATGGCCATGAGATATCCAAAGCAATCATAAATGAATTTAACATTCTCGTAGATACACAAATTGTACCTTTTCAAAAATACGTTGTCGCGGAGACCCTCTGCGACCACAGAACAGATATACATGTGTCTGCGACAGGCCATACTATACGCATAATTACTGGCGACGTCTGTCATTTTATTTTGTTGAGGAAGGTCATATTAGTCATAGCACTGAATCCAAACCAAAGTCGTGTTTTTTTATATTTTCCTTCGTTTTTGATACCCTGTTGGTCTGGACATAATGATTTTCATCTGTAGCAATTGATTGTTTCGAAAAAGGGAATTATATATTGGCCGAATACAGGTAAATATGAATTGAAAAGGACATAACCTATAAACATCCATTATTTCCAATGCATTTATGTGTTTGCTGTTTGAGTTTCGATATTTTCAGAAATGCTAAAAAGCACGTCGTTACATTTGCCACAATACACGAGTTTTACAAATGTCACAGTGCCCAGATTAAAAATGGTGTGTATGCCTACAACAGTGGACATGTGATGAAGATGATTCATCAGTAGATTCGAACATTTTCCTATTGATTGCACTGAGAAAATGAATCTTTCGGAAGAATATTTGGGAACTGGATCGAAATTCAAAGCTGCAGTAGGTAAGTTGTATGTTTTTCTATTCCTTTTTCTAGAACTCTTTTTTTAGGTACCTAAATGAAATCTCAAAAATATGACTGGAACGATGCCTTTCTTCCATGCTCACTAATATGTTTGCCTCCAAATATTGCTGGTATGGTGCAAAAAAAAATAAACTGGACAACTAAAACTGGTGAATTATCACTAGGTGAAAAGCCCATTCAGTTGTTTGTTTATTTGATAATAATTTGTATTGCCTCAAAACAGACTGCTAGTTCAGTGAGAATGCAAAATTTCCAAGAAAAGTTTATGTCAATAATCTTATATATATATATATATATATATATATATATATATATATATATATATATATCATAGTATACCAATAAAGAGAGACAAAAACTATGGCAGTGGTATATATTATCAACATCAGTATTCGAATTCAAAAGAAAGCATAATATTTCTCAGTATTTTTTTGTAGATTTAAACATCAATTATACCCGTGAATATATACATATCATTTCAGAAGCGGCTGACCTCAGTGATTCGACGGAAAATAAAAAAGCTACTGAAGAAGCCATCTAAGCTTGGCTGAGAAAGGGCCAAAGAAAGGCATCTGTCATCTTCTAGAATAAAGGAAACACCTGATGGACGAAGAAAATAGCATTCTATTTTTTCTGTAACTTTATTTTTATGATTATTCTGCATTTAATATTCTGTTTTTATTTTAGAGTTTACATATACATTTTATTTGTTGATTACCCCGAAGTTTATGAGATTTTTTTTTGATACCAGAGTTTATTAATACATTTTTTTTGTTTAATACCATTATTTCATTTCCCTCCAGATCGCTATTACTATATTTTATCTTCGATGGATATCCCCGAAGGATATCTTTAGAATATCTCTCAAGGAATCTTTCAGATAGCTTTTGAATATTCCTGAAGGATGAAGTATATCTTATGGATATCTTTGAAAGATATCTTATGGACTTCTCTGGAGGATATCTTATGGATATCCTTGAAGGATATTCTATGGATGTACAGGTTGTTCCACTTTGGACATCCATCGGATGTCCATAAGATGTCTTTTGGATATAATTGGATGTCCATAGTATATCCATAAAATTCATGAAGGATGTCCAATGGATATCCATTGGATGTCCATGTGTTATCTGGGACCCTGTATAGGAAACACATTTTTTTAAAACAACTCAACTCACCCGCAGTTGGCGTGATGCGCTTGAGATACGCTGAGGATGACATCATAAACGGCCAGTTGTTTCGTTTCCGTATCAGACTGATCCGCATCTGAAGTAGTCACTCGGGAAGGTTCGTCCGTGCTCCTTTCCCTCGACCTTTTTGGCACTCGCCCGTATCGAACAGCTGAAATGAGAACATCGGAAAATGTTTCTTGAAATCATTCAATCAGAGCAACCCATTAAAACTGATAACTCCCAGAAAAACATTAACCAAGTTTATTCATTCCATTCTCCAATCATCAATAATACAACTACATAAACAGGTGTTACCGATTTTTTGAATTTTTTTGGGCACACTTATCTTTCCCAACGCAGCTTTCCTCGAGTATATATGAAAGAAAGCAACATTGTCATAACTATCGATAGCAAGAATAACGGAGAGCAAGTGTTCACAATGGTTGGAATAGCAATGCTTTTTTCGATGTTTTTACGACACACACAACATACAGAGTGTAATCTAACCTCTTGCACATCCGTGAATGAGTGTTTAAAGCCATTTCATAAGGAATTACAGTGGTTAAAAATCTGGAAAAAAAATATTTCAAACATGTTTTGTTCTTGGTAAAATTCGACAAAATTTTGCGTAGCACCACCGGCCTAATATCAGGTGACCTAATGTAGAATGTTGAACTGATTGTGTGGTAAATGTATACATTGCAGGCTACCTGATATTGATATTCAATTTCAAAATAAAGAAAACAACTAACCTTGTTATATCCAAACTAGTGATAAAGTCAGAATTAGTTGACTCTGCTTTGTGCCACCTATCATAATTGTCACAGTCACTTGTAAGAAACAGACGACATAAACGTATTGAAAAGAAAAATATCGCAATTGATTATTAAAAAAAAATCACGACCATTGTAGTGATTCAGAACACGTGAACAGAACACTGTTGCCTAGCGAGATTCTCGCATGCCGGTTTACAAAGCTGTCTACGAACGAAAGTTTGTTAGATTCTACTAGTTTTTTTCTGATTGGCTGATGAATGAATGATCCTAATTTGCAACTAATCAGAAAACAGTATGCGATGTGCGGGAATTTGAAGATTATTGTCTTTGTCTTTTGCTGGCTGTTAAAACTAAACACAAGATAAGATTTATTCATGAACAACATCAACAAATATATCAAAAATGTTTGCAACAAAAGAGGATACTAAAAATACAATGTCAAAACGTCTAATACCAACAAATATCTACAAAAAAATCATTTTCACAAACTATATTGTTGGAATAGAATGAATGTTCTACATGATAAAGAAGGCTCAGTATTGAGGAAATATATTGAGAATAAATAAAGTAATATTACTGTAGGTAGGATTGAGAAAGTATTCAGATATTTTCTTTATATTTCTTTATTTACAATATTTTTAAACGTTATATATGTGATAAAGTATTGCGAATAATTGAATGAAGCATAGCTCAATAAAATATTCATATATACATATATATGTATGTAAATGTACACGAATAAATAATGTTTTTCTTTTACATATGATTTTGCGAATGAATAAACGAATGACTCGTCGCATTTATGAATGAAGCAGTAAATATCAATTCTGGTTAAATTCTGGAGTCGCTAATCACTGTGCGGGCGTTTTCGTACTAGATATATTAATATAAATTATTTTTTGATACAATGGCAAAGACAATATTGTTTCAAATAATTCTCGTTCACATCGCGTACTGTTTTCTGATTAGTTGTTGATCATTCACCAGCCAATCAGAGAACACTAGTAGAATCTAACAAACTTTTGTTCTTGACAGCTTTGAAATCCGTGCCTGCGAGAATGTGGCTTGGCAACAGTGTTCAGTTCACGTGTTCTGAATCACTACAATGGTCTCGAGATTATTTATAAAACAACATTCAATCGCGAATGTTTTTACATTTTCAATACTGAAACAAGTGACTGTGATAATTATGATAAGTACCTCAAAGCAGAGTATGAAGTCAACTAGTTCTGACTTTATCACCAGTTTGGTTATAACAAATGTCGAAATAAATGTTTATTGCATTCGGTAATTCCCAAAGTATTCATCTGAGAAGGTCACCTGAAATTAGGCGGTCGGCGCTACCCAAATTTTTGTAGAATTTTACAAAGAACAAAACATGTTTAATTTTTTTTTTTCAGATTTCTATTGTAATTGTTATATTATACATTTCGCATTATACACTCGTCATTTACGGGTGTGCAAGAGGTTAGGTTACACCCTATATATATATACGAGGGTAGTCCGAAAGGTTTCCGACCTGAACATGAAGATGGCAGCACTCGTCAACAATAGCTAGGGAATGTGTTTGCGCATATTTTGAAATGTACTCACCAAAATTGCAGCCATTCTGGACGCAAGTTGTTGTTTGACAATAGTCGAAATGAGTGTTTTTGAAAATGGAAAAAATCAAGTATCGAGCTCTCATTAAATATTTGTTTTTGAAGGATAATACGCCTGCGCAAATCAAAGACGAGTTAGACGCTGTGTACGGGGACTCTGCACCATAATTAACCACCGTGAAATTTTGGGCAGCTGACTTCAAACGTGACCGTACCAACTTGGGAGACGATGAACGTCCGGGACGTCCAAAAACTGCAATCGCTGATGATAACATCGCTCAAGTTCACCAAATGGTGCTAGATGACCGTCGAATTAAAGTGAGAGAGATAGCAGAGAGACTATGAATTTGTACAAAGGACGTGTTTGTCACGTAATGCATGAAGAATTAGGCATGAAAAAGTTTTAGCGCCGATTAATTACTGTAGATGAAACTTGGATATACCATTAAACCCCGGAAACAAAAATACAGTCAAAACACTGGACTGCGAAAGGGGAATCGGCTGCAAAAAAAAACAAAAACTGTTTTTTAGGCAGGGAAAGTGATGGCGACTGTTTTTTGGGTTAGTCATAGAGTTATATCTTAATCGATTATCTTCAGAAAGGAAAAAAACATTACAGGAGCATACTACGCATCATACTTGACAAGCTGAAGGCAGAAATTGCGGAAAAATGGCCACATTGGCAGAAAAAAAAAGTTTCACCAAGACAACGCGCCGTCTCAGACCCCAGTGATTGCCATGGCGAAAATCAAAGAATTACGGTTTGAACTGCTTGTCAACCCTCCTTACTCACCAGATCTAGAGCCCCACGCGACTTTTTTCTGTCCCCTTAGCGAATAGTTGCGCTCGGAAAATAGAGATTTTGGTCAAATGAGGTGGTCATCACCTTCGTAAACAATTATTTTGCAGAGAAAGACGCCGAGTACCACTTGGACGGGTTCAAGAGATGGGAGCATCGCTAGGAGAAGTGTGTAGACTTACAAGGAGACTATGTAGAAAAATAAAAATAAATTTGTAGAAAAAATGGCTTGTTGGGTCGGAATGTTTTCAGTTCACCCTCGTATATATATATATACAGGGTGTTAATTAAGTGCGTTGGCAAACTTCGGGAGGTGATTCTTTGAAAGATTTCAGGACGAAAAGTTAATATAAACATATGCCCCAAACGGCTTGGTTTTCGAGGTACAAGATGATCAAAATACGTTTTTTTCGAGAGTTTTTGCAGTTTACTTTTGCCTTAATAATCAACTTTGTGCAATACAAATTCATCCTGAGTTCTGTTGAAAAATGTATGGGGGCTCCATAACATTACATTTTCTCTACACGAGCAGAAAAAATCCATTTTGTTATGCGATACTGGAAAAATGTTAAGAGAACAAAACGATGTTAAATGAAACAACATTGAATATTACTTTATAATAATCTATCAGTGGCGGCGAAAAAAAAAGGAGGACCCTGTGAATTATTTGAGAAATGATTTTTTTTTGTATCGTGCGCTTTGTTGGATTGATTGTACTTGCGCCTAATTTAAATTGATTATTGTCGAAAATGTCAAAGTAAACTCCAAAAAATCTTTAAAAAATATTATTATGATCACCCTGTACCTCGAAAACCAAGCCGTCTGGTACTCATGTTTAATGAACTTTTCGTCCTGAAATCTTTCGAAGAATCACCTCCCGAAGTTTATATATATATATATATATATATATATATATATATATATATATATATATATATATATATATATATATATATATATATATATATATATATATATATATATATATATATATTATATATATATCGCTATTTATTGTTATTTATTTATATCTGTTTGAAAAGGAGGAATAAGGTAGTACTCACAATCTCTAGACATCCCTACTGCTAGGCATTTTTTAAACCGGCAGTACTGACATCGATTTCTGTTGAGACGTATCACCAGACACTTGCCATCTCGCAGACATCGATATTCTATTTGTTTCTGTATGCTTCTCCTGAAGAAACCCTGAAACGAGATGAATCATTTCCAAAACTATTAACAACTGGAATGAATGATAAAAAAATTGCAGCAACAAATACATCAATACTCATTCGCCTGGAATAACATTTGGATGAAAGTCTATCGAATTGTCGGAATCATATTTACTAGCCAATAATGTAATGAAAAAATAGTTTTTCTGTTCGGCGTAGTACTGGGATCAAATTAACGCTCAAAAGAAGCGATCTGCAAAATAACCCAATTCTCAAAGCGATCGATAGGATCGCTTTGCAAAAAGCTGACTCTTCTTGTACTTAGAAAAAACTATTATAAACTATTATCTAGGTTTTTAGGATCACATTGCAGAAAGTTGCATTCGAATCGGTTAATAATAATCGCACCCTGTATATAAATGACAAAAATGGATCTGTAGGATGACTATTCCAAATTTGCATTTGAATCGGTTATATACTTTTGGAAAAAATCGCGGACATACCTAGATACATACAACATGCAGGTCAAATATAGAATCTCCTTTTTTTTCAAAGTAGATTAATAATAATCATAAACTTCTGAGTCACCCTGTATATGCAATGACTAAAAAATAGGCTAAAATGAGATATTTATTTTTAAACTCTGCTTATTTTTTAAAATATTTTTCTTCTGTGGTTTCGGAGATTAGAGGGAACATCTTTTTGACGCCCATTTCCACTAATATCTCTAGTGACGCCCAGTATATCGTATAATCTACTGGGAATACATTTACGATCCGAGTGAAGCGAGTTGAAACGCCGATGAATGGCCTATCTAGGAAACAAGAATGATCACAAAAACGAGTTTCTTCGAAATAAAACAGTATCTTCTGATGTTGAGCTAGTTGACGATGCCTTTGAGAGAAGAGAAGGAAATCATTTGTGTACTTTGAGTACCGTTACTTTAGTGAAACGATTATGGACTATGGATTTTTTCCTTTCAGAACCTGTTTGTCTCTTCTTCGGAGAGGCGAAGTAAGAGTTATGTTTTCCAACGAGTGGCTGGCCCAAGGCTGTGGAATATAAAGACGGATATTTTCAGTGACAGATAATTTATTTCTTTCCCGTGGGATACAACAAGCCATAACCAAACTTGAAATGAGCAAAAGCAAGAGTTATAAAAATGCTCGGACACGTCAACTACATTTTCGAGGGGGACATCGTTCGCGATAAAATTCACCTGAAATACATTCCATCCCTCGGAGCTGTGAACGCCACCCCTAAATTTTTAAATGGCAACATATGGCAAGTGATACCTCATTTGAAAGGTATTTTCCTTCTTAATATCAACAAAATAACAACTAAAATAAATTAAATCTATCCATTCATTTTCGAGATATAGGAACTTGAAGTTGGAAAATAACTTTTTATTCACTCAATCAATAAAAATAACATCTAATAATGCAACTGTTTAAAGATCATTATCATTGTCATGGAATTAAATGATCTAACTGTTTACCAACAAATAACATGCAATTCCGTTTCAAATTTTTATTTCTTCCTCATTTAATTGATCGAAAAAAATGTAAGGTTCTTGAGAATCGATAAAAAGGCGTTTTCTCGAATTCGACTCAAATGCGAGTACAACAAAAACATGTATGAGATAATTTTTTTCGCCAAATCGCAATTGTGGACGTCTATCAGTGTCAAACTAATCTTTGATTGGACGACATTAGAGTGAATTACTTGACTGAAGCTGCTGAATATCTTTCCGCAATAATAGTGTATACGATCGCGGAAAGAGTTGAAAAAATAACAATTTTTTCTAAGAATGATGAGTGCGGTAACCGCACAGCTAATTTGTTCAATGAAACGCATCCAGATAAACTTGTTACTAGAAAATATGTTCTAGAATTAGTGCAAAAATTTCGTCAAACTGGATCAGTAGCCAACAAGAAACGAGACTCAGAACGTGAATTTCCGTTTAGAAATGAAGCTGTTGAAGTTGTACTTTCAGGAAGTTCATGCAGACCCAACATTGAGCAAAAGGAAATTGGCTAGTGTTACCAATATCAGTAGAACCAGTATCCTCCGAATCCTGAAATATTATAAATTCCACCCCTACAAAATACATTTGGTACACCAATTGAATGAAGATGATTTTGATAGGCGACAGGAGTTTTGTGAAATTATGACTACGAGAATAGATGCTGAATGAGAATTTCCTTTTCAACATCTGCTTTTCTGATGAGTCTAAATTCTTTTTGAATTCGACTGTGAACCGTCATAATTGTCGTTATTGGTCAGATGCCAATCCACATGATTTCCACGAAGTCCCTACTCAAACTGCCCAAAAACTCAATGTCTGGGCCGATATTTTTGGGGACCGTTTGATTGGACCAGTATTTCTCGACGGTAACCTGACAGGAGAAACTTATTTGGAATTATTGAATGAATTTGTTTATCCACAATTAGTAGACATCATTGAAAATGACGATCGTTGCCATGAAGACCACTTGATATTTCAACAAGATGGGGCACCTCCACATTATGCACAGCCTGTTAGGGCGTTTTTGGATAGAATTTTTCCTGGAAGTTGGATTGGAAGAAGAGGCTCTATAAAGTGGCCAGCCAGACCTCCAGTTTTAACCCCACTCGACTTTTTCCTGTGGGGTCACTTGAAAAACAAAATATTTGCAACCGAACCAGAATCTGTGGAAGATTTACGAAGGAGAATTATTGAAGAATGCCGTCGAGTAACGCCGGAAATGCTACGAAATGTGAGGTCTCGTTTTGAACAGAACTTGTACTATTGTATGGAAATGGGTGGTAGACAGTTTGAACATTTAGTTCATTGACAATAATAATTATTGCGACAGTTGCTTTATCAGATATTGTTTTTATTGATTGAGTGAATAAAAAGTTATTTCCCAACTTCAAGTTCCTATATCTCGAAAACGAATCGATAGAATTAATTTATTTTTGTTGTTTGATATTAAGAAGGAAAATACCTTTCAAATGAGGTATCACGTTCCATATGTTGCCATTCAAAAATTTAGGGGTGGCGGTCACAGCTCCGAGGGATGGAATGTATTTCGGGTGAATTTCATCGGGAACGATGTCCCCCTCGAAAATGTAGTTGACGTGTCCGAGCGTTTTTATATAATTCGGTTCGGCCGAGCTTCAGAGCCGCTGTTACGAATACGTGCATCATTTGGGTTAAAAGAACTTGCGATTCGTGGTTGAGCGAGAAGCTTTTCTATCGAGTCAGTGATACAGTCAATTGACAAGAAAACATAAAAACTAAAAGGTTTGTAGGAGTGTGAAATTAATTCTTACCTTACATCCCTCGCATGAAGTTACACCGTAATGATACCCTGATGCTTTGTCTCCACACACTTTGCAAGGGACGAATGATTTCGTTGTTGACGAACTATTGGAGTCTGCAGCAACGTAATGTTCTGGAAACAAAATGCAAAATTGTTTAGTTGTTCTAGTGTAATTAGTAATGTGTTTAGCGTCCAAAATCAGTAAGGAACCATTTTTTTTTATTTGTTTCAATTCGGTTTCATTTTTGTTTGACTGCGCGTATCTCTGCACGATATCTCACGAACTTTTCGTCATCGAACTGAGTTCAATGGTGGAGCTAAAAGTATGAAGGGTTCTACTAAAAACAACATTTTGTCACAAAAATCTGAAAAAGGTAAGACTAGCTAAGGTCAGCGGAGGTTTTTTAGCTCAAGAAGAAAAAACGAAGCCTAAGTCTCCCCATCTGTTTTACTTGAAGTTTACACGAAAATTATAACGAGGTTTTATAGATTTCTAGAAATGAATTGTATGGAACCCTCTGAGCGGGAGTCGAACTCGCACTTTTCTACGCCTTCAGCAATATATTGTTTTACGTTTCCCATTAATTGAATTTTTAAAAGCCCTCCTTCAATAACATAAGTAATTTTTTGTTTTAAAGTTAAGCGGTTTTATTGTAAAGAAATATATTAATGATGCAGATAATGTACTAAAAGATAAAAAATCATTAGGTAGGTACCATCACACCACTCTCCTCATCAATATAGGGCATTGATCGGACTAGAATAAAATCGTGGGGCGTAGCGTAACCTGAATAAATAGGTAAATGATCGTTCTGTGATGTCGCACGATGATAGTGACGGATTTATTTTTTACTTATTTTATTTTCAAGTTTTTAGTTTTTTATTTAGTATATTTAGTTCATTTAATGCCTCATTATTACAAGGTTTCTTTCCTATCAGCTTGTTGCAATCTAACTCCTCAATACAAAATCCTTCCAAAGAATTAGATACCTAGATTTCAGTTTTAGTGTATTGACTGTCTAAACTCTATGACCCACCATTTTGTTTCGGACGCCATCTTGGATTTGGAATTTTTTCATGGTGTACTGTATTCTACTAGTCTTTCATTTGATATCCATATTGAAGGGTTGGTATCCATATTGAGGTTGATGATACTGAATACACATAATTATATTGTCATCACAACTAAAGATGTGTTCCAAATTTCAGATCAATCGGTCAACAGGAATGAGGTAAAATTTCAATTACTAGATTTGACCCACACAAGACACAAACAAGCTGAATAAAATCGTTTAAAAAAACAACAGCATGCAAACTATTTTTTGAAACGTCAACTAATTTAGAATTTCGTAGTCCAATTAATTCTCGCGTTGATGGCGTGCCCGAAAATGGAAATGACGATATCGATCGATCCAATGAACAGTTATCCGAAGATCGGAAAAAATTGCAAGCATGCGTGGGAATGCCCAGCCGTGTCGTAGTCGAACAAAAACAAATATTATTATGCCGAAGGCATGATTGGATCATCAAACGAACGGTACTTAATTTCATACGTACCAACAAAGTGTTATTCGCAACAACCACTGCGACTGTTAATGTGAAAGTTAATTCCGCATGAACGATTCATTCCAAAGAAAATTTTGGAATGGAAATTGACAATAATAGTTCATCTTAACATTGAACTGATGCTTTTCGCACGTTTGGATTCAAGATTTAATAGCTTTATTATTGATGAAGAGACGGAAACCAATGTTTTGGCTCTTATGCTGATCTCACTTCGGCAAATCGAATAATTAAAAAAATCAAAAAACCCGATTGCGTTACAAATACAAATTATTATTATTATTATTTTTGGGTTTTGGCATCGACTTCTATGGTCATAAGCCTTTGGTTGCCAACTAATTGGCATTATATCTAATTATGTGGTAAACATTTTGTATCCCTATTTTATCTGCGTGGTTCTGCCGAGTATGTATAATTATTTAGCTCATAATCTTCTCCATAGATCTGTTCTTTTAAGAAAGATGATCATTTTACATATATCACGTGGAGTATTTCCAAGACAAGTACTCAAGTTATCTGACAAGCTCAGTTGTAAACGGATTTGAGAGAATTTTCTGCAGTGAAGTACAAGGTGTTTAACTGTCAGGGGAGTATTCTGGCAGACTTCACATCGTGGTTGTCTATCGTTTAGGAGCATGAAACTATTAGTGAGAAAGGTGTGTCCCATTCTCAAACGGGATATAGCCACTTGTTCTCTCCTCTTCAATAAAGATCCATATTCCCATTTGTGAACTGTGCGTTTAATCTCTTTGAGTTTTGTATCAGTAGTCTTCCATTGTCTTTGTCATTGTTGTGTTATCTTCATCTTTATTTCCACTTTTAAGTCAGGTGGCAGGACAGGAATGTCATCATATGTATCTGATTCAGCTGCTTCCTTCGCTGCTTGATCAGCTGATTCATTTCCAGCTATCCCAATATGGCCTGGAATCCAAATCAAACAGATAGTTTTATCCTTTCGATGGAGCAAGTCAATGAGTGATAGTATGGTTTGTACTAATGGATCTTGGATGAACCTATTCTTTAGTGCCTGACATGCACTAAGAGAGTCTGTGCAAATTAGAGTTGTTGTGTTCAGCAAATCTTAGGGCTTGCCAAATAGCATACAGCTCAGCTGTGAAGATACTTGCTATTGGAGAGAGTGTCCAGGCATAACTCTCCCCTAATGTGAAAAACGCACTCCCCACTCCATTGATTGTTTTTGAGCCGTCTGTATAGATCACTCTACTTCTATCGTAGGTATGCAGTATTGTATATGAGGTGAGATATATGGTTCTATTTATATCTTCTTTTCTGTAGGTATTGCATTCTAGGTGGAATTTTGGGGCTATACTGTTCCAAGGCGGATTCTCATTTGGCCCTATTGGGTTGGCAGATGGTAAGTTGATGTTGAGTTCAGATACAGTTTCCTGAAATCTTATTCCTGTAGGTCTTGTGGTTGTCTGATATCTTTCAAAAAAGGTATTAATTTCACTTGGAAAAAATAATTCATGATTCGGGTTGGTCTGCTGACAGCGAATATTTACACCATTATTATTATTATTAGTTTTGTGAAGTGGAAATGAACAGACAACAATTAGTTCAGTCATTTTAATAGATACGAATCCCACATTCGTAAGAATATTATTTTCATAGAAATACTGACAATTCATTGGTAAATTGTTTCTGCAAAAAGATATACACACATGAGCATTTATTTTCAGTTTCAATTCATTGGTAGCTATATTCTGAAAATGTGTTAATTAATGTCTTTTTGAATCTTTGTGCCATCTCTGATTTTTGTTCCTTTTTTGAAAATTTTAATTTTTTATGAATAGTGTTTAGTAGTGCAAAAAAATAAGACTGGAATAGAGAACCAAATTTTCCCTTTCAGATTTTTTCTATCATCTTTGAGTCGCAAACGATTCCACATCTGATTTCATGAACACTCTGTCCATATTTTCATACAAATCAATCTAAGTATTACTATGCCAAATCACTAGCGTCTATATTGTATAGTTTCTTAGAAAATCGGCGTGCGTAATCTTGTAAGAGTTCCGTTTTTTCCTTTTGAGGTACGGAACCCTAAAAATGTGGTTTCCAAACAAAATCCTCTAATTTTGTTGACAAACATTGTGCTAATAGATCCGCACGCAAGCGATCGAAATGCCTTCCTCTTCCGCATCCTTTGCTGGACAAAACAAAACTGGAACAAACATCGATTATATAATGGCGAATTAAAATCGCTCCTGAACTTGACCTTTGCGTTTGCCGCTTCGAAAGTGGCACCGCACTTTCTCTCCACGAGGTTTTCGCCATTTGAACTTGAAACGGAGAGCCGTGAAAAAAGAACGCCTTTCACGCTCCGGAGATTGTTTCGCTTTTAATTTCTGAAATGAGAATTAGGATCATCGCCTGATGGAACTAAACTGTAGATTCTAATTAATGAAAGTAATATATACAATGTGTCAACGTATTCTTTAGACAGGAATTGGACATTTTTATTAATATTTCATGCTCTCCCATCACTTCCGGTTTCACCGGAAACGACCCCAACTTGGGAATTTCAAACACACTGTATATTTTTCCTTTTTGGGATTCTAGGGACGATTCTGAGTACGACCACATAGTTTTTAACCGACGAAACCGAAAAGGAGGAGGTTTTCTAGTCGACGCGTATATTTTTTTTTTATGTATGACCACGCATCACTTTTTACTGAGACGTCCGATTCCAATAGTTCTTTTTTCAGTGGATAGGGTGTACTTCGAAGTTGGTCCCATTTGAATTCAAAAGATGACATCCATCCCTAAGGGTGGCAAAATGAAGGATATTGATCACTCACCCTCTGAATTCAGGTCCCTTAACCGATTCTATCAGGCATAACTTTGTACTGGGTTCTTCGATTTGGATGATTCTTTTTTTATTAGATAGGGTATACCTCATAGTTGATCATATTTGGATTTTGAATGGAATTATTCACCCTTACGGGTTGAAAAATACGGGATAATTGATTTTTCACTTGTGAACATTGGCACACATATGTAGTTAACAATGACAGATCGCTATTGTCATTATTTTTGTTCTCCTACATTCGTCACAATCAATATATTTTATGAGAGGCTTAGTTGTTGAGACTAAGAAGATTTATTTTATTTTTTACTTTTCAGTTCCGTAATTCGTCGGTTTAATTTTTTGTTAAAAAGTTTTTATGAGACGAACAATTGGTACATTTGATTTTTAAAAGCCTTCTATTTTCGCATCTAGAGTGCGTTGGACCCACTTCAACCAATCTGATGGACATAAATGACGAGTAAAAATTATGACAGTTTTTTTCGCCTAGTTGAGTACCTATGGCGGTTTGATATTTCCAGAAACAAATTGGGCAGAATGAAGATGAATATCTTCATGAGTTTGTATGAATTATTTTAAATTTTCTAAATTTTTTGATAAGCCTGATTTGTATGTCTCTGAGATCTAATCCAACTTAGGGACTTGACGAAGAATAAGCAAGGGATTGTATGCCGAGGGTCACTCTCTTCTCGATCAGGACATTTTTCAAGTACACACATTAGGTGGACCTCGTAAAATAGGAGGAAATTACAATAAGGTAGACATTAGGGATGCCGAGGCTAACCTATTCCTTATCTTCTTAAATTCCAATTTTGCATCATTTATGAATTTCAATAAAGACTCAATAACATTTCTCTTATTCAATGAAAGTAAATTCAGAATATTGTAAGGTGATACTATTTTCAAATTTGCTAAGATTTCTTTCAGTTTTGTGGTTTCATTTGTATATTTATTGCAGCTAAGGAAAATGAGGCGAAGTCCGCTATTTCGCTGCAGTTATTACAGAGATTTTTATTTTGTATAAATGCGCTGGGTAGCAAGCATGTCCAAATTTTATTCTTGTTATTATAGATCTTGTACCAATAGTTGTTATTTATGGTAGGTTCTGATAAAGCATAGCGCGTAGGGTTTGTAATGCAGTATTGACTCCAAGTATGGTACTATTTGGCGTATAAGGCATTTTCTGATATGTTTATTTTTTCTTGTCAGATTAAATTATTGTCAATTGTTAATCCAAATGTAGCGCTGTCGTTAGCTAGTTGGTCTACAATTTCATTGTATGCGGTACCTACATGTGCCTTCACCCAGATGAATATTATTTCTTTATTTCAACGTGAATTGTATAACTACCCTAACCTAACCTAACCTCTTGATTTCAGTTATACAGTGCTCGTCTAAAGTCCGCTCCCCCCCTACTCATTTTTGAACCACCTGGTATATCGCAACGAAATTTGGAGGGCTCAAATAAGAGATAAAAACCTACTTTTTCATGAAAAAATCACAGCTAAACGTTTCAAAATGGCGGCAGAGCGCCATCTTCAATATTTTTTTTAAATAGAACACCCCGTATTTTTTCGAAATTTGCTCATAATTCTCAACAGTTTTCTCCTATACACTTTACTCCTAAATTCAATTGTTTTCGAAATATCAACGTTTGAAAAGTGACATTCCGGTTTAAAATGAAGTATGGATTTTGTTCACTTCCGGTAAAACATTTTGCCAACTAAACATTGTTATTAATTTGTATTTAAATCTCTTAATGAATTCGACTAATGAGAGGCGTAAACAGAGTTTATTAAGGATAAACAGTGCCACTTTCCGAAAAATCTCGAAGCCTACGAATGTGTTCAGTAAATTCACAATCAAAACAAATAAGTTAGCTAAAAAATTATAATTTATTTTTGAATAACACTTTTATTTAACCCCAACAAATATTTCATCAAGTGTTCAATGTGGCCCCTTCCTAAATCTTGACCATAAAGTGCCCTATTATAAATAGCTTCTCTCACGTTGATGATAGTCTGTTCATCTTTTTCTTCACATGTAGGTATCTATTATTATGCTTTCCAACTCTTCTATTGTTTTTATTGTAGATTTTATTTGTAGATTTTCGACTTCAGATACGCCCAAAGGAAAAAATCTTGAGGTGTAAGATCCGCAGATCTTGGTGGCCATTCTGTACTTCCCCTGCGACCTATCCATCGCCCAGGAAAGTTTGTATCGAGGAACTCTCTAGCCATGCGATCGAAATGGGGAGGTGTCCCATCTTGCTAAAATATGATTTCACGATTTTCAAACTCTTCCTGATTGTTTAATACAATTTGTCTTATTCGTGGTTCAATTTCGGTTTCTAAAAGATTTATGTAAAGAATTCCTGTAAGATTGCCTCTGATACGGTCCAACAACGCGATTGCCCAAAATCCTCGCCCAAACATTCACCTTTTTAGGAAACTGGGTATGTCCCTCTCTAAAAATATGCGGATTAGTATCGCTCCAGTATCGTACATTCTGTTTGTTGACTTTTCCATTAAGAAAAACGTGCATTCGTCTACGAAACATACACGTTTTAGGAAGCCCCGTTCTCCTTCAATTGTTCGTGTTAATCACTCACAACATTCAACCCTCCGGTCTGGATCATCCTCCGTGAGAGCATGCAGGATTTTCATTTTATAGGGATAAAACTTTTCTTTTGGACACTTTTTGAACTTACTCCACAGGATTCAGCAACTGCAGACGTTGACTGAGTCGGATTGATTACTATTTCAGCGTACCAGTTGCTTGAAGCTTATTTAAAAGTTTGCGCAAATATGACCTCGAAATAGGATTCTCGGGAAATCTATCATTAAATATACTGACTGCTAGATGATCATTTCTTCCAGCTTCTCCAAATATCAAAACTGCTTCAAATTTATCGTCTAAACTACGAGCCATATCACACTTCTCATAAAAGGATTTGGGCGCTCAACGGACTATTTGACAGTTAGCAGTTCAGTTTGACAGTAAACAAGATGTTACCGCGACAACGATGTTTTCCAATGCAAACTTTATTGAAAGCAACATTAGTGTTTTTGGTTGGGTATGAAATGACCAAAATGTCATATTTCAAACGTTAATATTTCGAAAACAATCGAATTTAGGAGTAAAGTGTATTGGAGAAAACTGTTGAGAATTATGAGCAAATTTCGAAAATGAAATAATATACGGGGTGTTCTGTTTAAAAAAATCATTGAAGATGGCGCTCAGCCACCATTTTAAAACTTTTAGCTGTGATTTTTTCATGAAAAAGTAGGTTTTTATCTCCTATTTAACCCCTCCGAATTTCGTTGCGATATACCAGGTGGTTCAAAAATTAGTAGGGGGGGAACGGACTTTAGACGAGCACTGTATATGAATTTAGAAGGTGCGAGTTGATTTCCATTTTTGTTTTTAAGCTGGAAAGAACTGATAACGAGTCGGAAAAGGTTATGGCTTGTGAGATGTTATTTTTAGAATATATTCTATTGATTTTAAAATTGCTATTGCTTCGGCGTTGTAAATAGATGTTTTGTTATTCAATTTATACATGCATTGTTCTTTATTTGGGATTATGAAAGCACATCCTGTAGATTCATTACATTTTGATGCGTCTGTATATATAGCTGTAAAGGTCTTATATTTGTTCTGTATTTGTTTTATTAACATGTTATAGCTTTTTATCCCTGTTTATTTTGGAATGATTACGGTGGTGTCCAGGAGTTACATATGGTTGATTTGTTGAAAATATAAACAGGATGTTCATAAAATCAGATGTGGAATCATCTGCGACTGAAAGATAAACCTTAGTCACTATCTTCCATCGTCAAGATAACCTCTTGTGGGGTATTCATGTTGAAAAGGGAAACATTCTCAATTGAATATTGATAGAAAGATTTTTCTGTGAATTGAAAAATCCACGATTAAAATGAAGTTATTTTTTGTGAATGTCTAACAGAAAACAACTACTTCCCCGGCTAAAGCCACGCTGGACATTGAACTACATCTGATAGATATTCTGATAAGGCCCTAACTCAAAAGAAAAAATCTGAAATTGAAAATTTGCATTTTCATTCAGATAGTTATTTGATTTTTTATTCCAGTCTTAATTAAGAACTCATAAAGATGAATGAGGCAAAGAAGAATGTTTTCCAAAAAGAGAGTACTCACCAGAAATCATTCGTAACATTGACGCAGGAGAGACATCGCATTCACTAGGTCTTCAATACATTTTTGTCGACGAAAATCTATTTCACGCTTCCACGATCATCAGGAAGACCGGAAGAAATGGGAAACACATTTTCAAGAAGCAATCTCACTTTGCAAAGATGGAAAAAGTTAGAATCATTTCTTTTGGAGAGACACTTTGAAATTAGTGTTTTCTGACATTAAAACCTGTCATGGGGTATGATAGATTGATTTGTTGAAAATATAAACAGGAGTTAGGGCCTTATCAGAATATCTATCAGATGTAGTTCAATGTCCAGCGTGGCTTTAGCCGGGGAAGTAGTTGTTTTCTGTTAGACATTCACAAAAAATAACTTCATTTTAATCGTGGATTTTTCAATTCACAGAAAAATCTTTCTATCAATATTCAATTGAGAATGTTTCCCTTTTTTACATATGGTATTCTATATTCTCTGTAGGCACAAAAAATTCATTTGTATTTCTCAGGCCTTCACAGAGTGGTGGTGAATTTCCGTGTAACCAGTATGAAGCGATGAAATCTTGCATATTGAGTCTTGCCAATTTTTGTAGGACTGGAGAGTTTTTAATTTTGCTTTTTTTGATGAATTTTTCTGCGATATGGTGTCTTCTGAGCTCCAAGGGTGGTTACTTGGGATTTCTAGTGTTAAAGATATTGATGAAAATGTCCGTCAAAAATATGTTCTTTTCACTATCTTCCACAAAAAAACCAATATACAAGGGGATAATCACACATATTGTTTGCTGTCTAAAATATGTCTCAATTAATGTTGAAAGGAAAGTCATGAATACACTTTTGTTAGCAGGGAATTTAACGACTTTTCCACTTTGATTTTTTTTCGTAAAATTTGTCAAATTTCACTTTTGTGTTTGGTCTCATTCTGTTTTAATATTTATGTTTCACCAAAAGAAAAATGTTGTATACGATGTACGTTCTAAACACAAGATGCCACGAAATTCCTCACTTTCATCAACTTGGAACAATAAATTACTGGTACATCCTTTTTCAATCAGCTTGAGATTCTTCAAATCTCGTTCACACTAACTGCTAATTATAGATTCCATTATGCTAAATTAATAACTTCCACTACCTTAGTTTCGTATTACAGCTAAACCCGTTATGTAAAGCCCGATTATTATGTCGGATGGTTTTAATGATTTAATGAGCAGGCATGGCAGCTCAAAACAAAATACCTCCGTCTTCACCTTGTGCAAATACCTCCAGGAGACTAAACATATCTAACATCTAGGAGTCAACGACTTCCTATCCTTGGAAATTTGTTTTTTATTCCGCACCACTCAATTGTTTGTTCGAAATAAAACGGAGTCGTTGACTAATATGTTTTTCGAGGACAAATACTGTCGAAGCCAATTACTGACATTTGGCCCTAAAGATTTGATGTTATTGATATACACAAAAATGTATGGCGAATTTTGACGAATTATTTAATTCTACTCAGATTGCATTTACGTTCTAATGCGATTCGTTGAAGTTTTTCCACTACCACGGTTTGCTTCTTCCGCGGTTTCCTTCCATGGAAAAGGGCCAAAATTAGTAATGGTCACTCTTATTGGCTTGACCCGAAAAATAAAATTCATCCCAAAACACAGATGTTTTCGATTGATGGAATCATCATATTGCGGTGATTATTTTTTGACATTTCTAGAAACCAATGGAAACTTTCTATTCAAATCATTCATGTACGTTTTGGCCAATCAAAACATCATTATAGTGGGAATATTCTACCTAATTTGAGGTATTTTGTTTTTATTGTCTGACAATGTATACTTTCAATTTGACGAATGTCATCAATTCGCATGAAAAGTGAGAAATGAATCAAAACCGGTTTAGCACATTGTGTCATTATGCGAGGAAATGTGTTTGTGGTCGTAACATAAAAAAATAATCTATAGAATACCACACGAGAGTTCGATAAAGTAGAAAATAATTCTCCAGATTTATTTCTCAAACTTGTTGCCATTTGGCAATAGCCACTCGATCCCGTTGGGCTCTCGTGTCTATTGCCTAGCAACAAGTTTTCGGAAATATGTCGAATTATTTTCACTTTATTCTCATTCTCTTGTGATATTACAACTGACAATAGGGTTTCTCAATGCAATGCTAACTTTCTTGTGCGATTCAATTCGACATAAATACTTGTTTGAATGAATATTTTGTTAAAGAAATCAGCAATTTTTGTAGATCTCACGATTCAACAAAATAATTACACGGTTGAAACAACATTTCTGCCAGAACGAGTTATGAATAGAGTTGGTCGAATAAGATATTTGGTTCTGGCAAATTAGTTTCAGTTGATTGAAACTTTGAATTTGAATCAAAACCAAGAAATAATTTTACTAATTTTGAGATTATATTTTGTCGTGCATATACGATACTTTTATTTGTTTGATTCAAATATATTTTATTTGATTCAATAATTTGTTTTTTTGTGTGTATTTCCACCATTTTTCAACTTTTTTTTTTAATTTTTAAAAACAATCATGTCACAAATTCAAAGCACTTTCGGAAAATCTAAAACTGTACAGGGTGTCATGAGATTAGGATCACCGATATGTGGCTTATATATTTTTGAAGTTTCCTTTTCACGCCATTCAATTATTATCATGATGACTTTTGATTTGAATAAATATCAAAGACGACAAGTCTAGATCAAAATAGATATCAAGACAATTCCAAAAACAATGCATTCGTTGAAATTGGTCAAGTTAATGCCCAAATCGCAAGAATTTCGGCTAATTTATTAAAAGCAGGAATCAATCCGATTACAATACAAAAATTTGCTAGTCATAACCTGGTACCTGGTATTCTCACCAAGATCTTCAGAAAAAAATGTCTAATTCACATTACCAAGATTTGGTGAATTCACTGGTAAACATGCTTAATTTATATTTCGAAGATTTGGTGGATTCACTGATACGGACTTAGTACCTTCACCAAAAGTTATGTACAAAAGATCTTATAGGTTACTTACTTTTCATAATGACTCTTCCTTTACGAAAAGCTAGCGATAAAAAAATTAAAACAATTGATATCAAGCACGCCACGCTTTTTTCACCTTCAAGTAAATTTTTTGGTCAATGACTTTATTCTTATTAATTTTAACTTTTTAGTTCTTATCGCTAGAAAAGCGTGTTTTTTTTAAACTATAATTTTATTTTTCGTAATATATAAAAAGATCTTTTGACGTTTATTTCCAGCATTTCTGAAAAAAGTTCTAGCATTATCAGTCCTTTCAAACAATTCTCCACTTGATCAACTACTCAAAAAAAGGGTAGCAAACTAACGTCAACTAAAATTAAGATGTATAAGTCTTGGCTATTGGGCCGCGAAACAATCATATTATCCCATTTTTTCTAGAAAAACAGAGAAACACTGGTGAGGATTGAGTTTTTTCCTCCATCTACCGAAAACTAAAAATATATTTTATAACACTTCAACTAATCCTGTGAACAAAGGCAACAAAATGTAAGCAGTACTCGATAGGTATAACATTCATTAATATTCCTTTCAGCATGTCTGGGCTTTCGGTGAGGCATAGGCCAATGACTGCCAAATTTTAAAAATTGATGCATTTTATGCAAACATAAGATGTTTCCAGATTCTGAATTAAACATTTTTCTGAATTATTTCAAATAGTTGATTGACCAGTTTCGTCTGGCAGAATGTTAATGGGATGACAATAAGAATAACATACAGGTTTTTATACATCAAGATTCTACAAAATATTCCATAGAACACGTATTCGAACTGTTTTTCATAAGGAATTTGAAATGAACAAAAGAACACCAAAGTTGAGTAATGGTTTTTACAATTTCAGCTACAATGATTTCGGGAATAAGGAACGAAGATACCGCACATATCAACAGCAAAAAAATCGGTACCACACTTTCCAACTCCAACATTTTCAAAAACTATTCGAACTCTTATATTTTCGATTATTAAAGATTTCTACCGTACATCAGCTTACATTATATATACTTCCATTCTGTCAGGATTGTAGGCAATTTTAGTCTAGTCAATTAATCAATACTCCAATTACTTCAGAATGCCAAACCTCATAATATTGCCTAATATTTATCTCAAATGATACAACTGTAATAAATTTCAATGATTTAGATTACACGGTATAAATTTTAGAAGACCCTGACACACAACCGGACAGACATCGTCGTGAGTCTACGCTTTCGTTTTAGCAATACTGGAAAACTCATATATATATATATATATATATATATATATAGGTAGGTTCTTGAATCTTGCTAATATTTTTATTTTCTTGGGTTTGGGGTTCAAATAAATATACCAAATTTTTTTATAAAGACGTTTCGCCTCTGGCCGGAGTCTTTATCAGTTTGTTTTTTAACCGACGAAACCAAAAAGGAGGAGGTTCTCTATTCGACCCGTATATTATATGTTTTTGCATAAAAAAAAATTATGTATGATCACGCATAACTTTTTACTGAGGCGCCCGATTCTGATAATTCTTTTTTCAGTGGATAGGGTGCACTTCGAATTTGGCCCCATTTGAATTTAAAAGATGAAATCCACCCCTAAGGGTAGCGAAGGATATTGATCACTCACCCTCCGAATTCTGGTCCGTTAACCGATTCTATCAGGCATAACTTTGTACTGGGTTCTTCGATTTGGATGATTCTTTTTATAATAGATAGGGTATACCTTATATTTGGATTTGCCACCCTTACGGGTAGAAAAATAGGGGATAATTGATTTTTCACTAGTGAACATTGGCACACACATACGTAGTTGACAATGACAGATCGCTACTGACATTATTCTTGTTCCGTCAAAATCAGTATATTTCATGAGAGGATGGAATGATATACAAAGTAATGAAATAAACTAACCAGAACAACGAAAATAATTTATATTACAACAAATAGTAAAAGTAGATAATAATATTATTTAACTGGTAATAGTTGAAGTAAGGTGGGTAAGTAAGTATTTTGAAAGTAATCAAAAAACAAGTAGGTAGTAATTGGTAGATTTTAGCCACAAAAAATTGAAAAATAAAAAATTAAACCGACGAAATACGGAACTGAAAAGCAAAAAATAAAAACTTTTTAACAAAAAATTAAACCGACGAAAAGCAACTCAAAAGCAAAAAATAAAATAAACCTTTAGTCTAAATGATAATTGAGCTCCTAAACTAATGTAAGTAACTGATTTTGAGTCGGCGCCAAACAAACTAGCAATTGAATTAGGTGAAGCGTAAAATGATGGCAGCGAGATGCACGGCTGCGTTTTGATGACTTCTTTCATAGATAATGATCTTCGATAATTGTTTGTTTGGCACCGACTCAAAATCAGTTACTTACATTAGTTTAGGAGCTCAATTATCATTTAAACTAAGAAAGTTTATTTTATTTTTTGCTTTTCAGTTGATTTTTTCGTCGGTTTAATTTTTTGTTAGAAAGTTTTTATTTCACTATTAATTTGTATTCAATTACACAATTAATTATAGTTGTTCAACACCATCGCTTGGCAACGAGAATTCTGGGATATTAAACATGTTTTTTCTTGTTATTTAAGCTTTTTTCTTTCTGTTTTGGCATCATAGTTCTTTAGATACTTGTTTAAACGTTTGGAAAAAAAACGTTCAAACAAAGACCTAAGGAACTATGATGTCCAAACAAAAAGCTAAAATAACAAGGAAAAACATGTTTAAAATCCCAGAATTATCGTTGCCCAGCGATGATATTAAACAACTATCAAAAATGTGAATTTGAATACAAATTAAAAAAAAAACAAACTGATAAAGCCTCCGGCCAGAGGCAAAACGTCTTTACAAAAAAAATCTTGTATATTTATTTGAATCCCAAGAAGAACCACAGAATATATATATATATATATATATATATATATATATATATGTAATGGGCAGGCGCACCATCTTGTTGTAGCCACATTCTCTGCCTTATTGCCAATGAAATATTATTTAATAAATTTGATAACTAACTTCGCAGAAACCTTAGATATTTTCTTCCATTGAGACAACCTTTAAAAAAATGGCCCAATCACTCGTCGTCCAGTGATACCTCCCCAAACATTCAGTGACTAACGTTGTTGGGGATTGACAAATCTAACGATATTATGATTTTACGTCCGAAAATATAACTTACTCAAAAAAATCACGATCTTGGTTAATTTTTTCTACACCCCATTTGCAAAACCGCATTCACTCTCTTTCAGTCAGTTCCTGCATCAACTGCATTTGATATAGATTGTGATTGCATTTTCTCTCAATCCGAGAAACACTACTTTGAAATATTCCCAACTCCCTACTCAAAATACGTGTACTCACATGGGGATTCTCAATAATATGCAATGCAATATCAAGAGTATTTTCATCAATCGTTACAGGACAAGCACGTTAAAAAAAATTGTAAAATACTTTTCCGGTTTCCTCAAATCTTGTTTTTTTAGGGTTTGCAATGTTCGCTGGTCTGGATGTCTTCTCTCAGAAAACTTTTGTTCGTATAATCTAGATGACAGTACCTAAGCAGTTACCATCACTTTCCCCCAAAGCATTAACCATTTGAACCATATCCTCTAAACAATAATTCATAATGCCACAATTGTTAACACTACTGAGTTGTAGTTTGACTATTTACAAATTCCGATAGTCAATTTTTCAGCACTAGTCATGGATAACTAAACTAGAAAAAATTGTTACATTTGAAAATTTATTTTAGTATGCTAGTTATCCATAACTTGCCAAAAATCAAGGATGTTCTTGAAGTTGGAAAAAATAATTGCAACATTATTCAATATCAGGATTTCCCATGAAAAAATATGCAGAATTGTTGATTTGCTATTAAACAATTCCTTTAAACCAGAATAGGTATCTCGGAAACGCGTTGTTTCAGGTACATATATTACATCAAGAATGGAAAGTGTACAGTCATTGAAAAGGAATGGATTCAAATATCAAAATACCGATGTTTGAAAATGGCCAAGTTTGTGTTGTTGTACCTAACATTCTGTACAATTTATTCCAAATTCACAGTATTGGCAATGAACATCACCTTATCGACTAACGAGTCCCAAATTATCTTGAAAAAAAGTCGTTTTTTTTATAACTTGGCAACGGAATTCAATGTTGAAAAAATCGTTTAGCAGCCAATGAAACAGCAGATCGAATATATGAAAATATACTAGGGTTTCTTTTGAAAAAGATCAACCCTGGTAATCCACAATGATGCACCCTGTATGAATGATAACAATTTTGGAAGATACTCTTAAATGGTCCGTTTGGCAAAAAAGAAATAAAAGTTCGAAATAGTGATTCACAACGGAGCAACTGACCACGGGAATCCTGTTGACTTTCACCATGTACCAAGACCGTACCACCAGTGAATTCACCAAATCTTCGAAATGTAAATTAGGTATTTTTACCTGTGAATTCACCAAATCTTGTGAATTATATATAAAGCGTGTGTAAAATCGGACGGACGAATAGACAGACACCGATGTGGGACCAGTAGAATTCCTTTTTCACCTGCGACACGAAACTCTGACACTCGAAAAAGATCATTCTGTGGCAGTATTCAGAACTAATTAAATTTTATAATTTTCGAGTAGGTAGTTAAAATTACATCAACATCTTGCCGGACATGATGTACCCATTTGATGGTAATGATATTAATGACGTCCTCTCGCTGGCTGGGAAACTGGTTCTTACATCTCCACCCGGAGTTATGCTTTTATCGATACCGAACAGGCCGACGAACTCGATGCCCAAAAACAAAAGTTCTCTTCTCGTTGGAGTCTCGAAGGATTACAGAGAGGTATTATCCGGTTGGTGAATATTTTCACGTTTCGACGAACACGATAGACGGTGATTTCTCATTATGGAATGGGTAATTCTCAAACCGACTTGTATGTATGTAGAGAGAGAGGTGGTCATGTACTTTTCCTCGACATCTCCTAAATTATTTAACCGACTTCCCTAAAACTAGTCAGCTTTTTTTAACTGATGCGGCAGATACTTGATGAAAATCCATATTGAAGTAAACAAAAGTAGTCACTTCACAAAACACGTGCCGTGGGTTTGTAAACCCAGTTTCTTGAAAATAATTTCGTGGGGTGAGTACTTTTGTTTGCTGGTCACAGTTTCCTTGGGCCTTTTTATCAATAGAATTTCCAAAATTAAATTACAAGTTTTGGAAAGTCGAAATTTGAAGAAGGTTCCAGGTATTTACCATGGAAGTTACTACAGTCTATCCATTTTGATGAAGACCCTGATAAATACCCGGCCTTATCATTGAGATTTCATATTCATAGATCAAAGACTCTTCCACTGAAGAGAAATACAGTCTGCCAATACACTAGATCTTTTCCTCACCACCAATCCTGACCCGTATAGAATAGAAGTTTGTGCCCTACTTGGAAACTCTGATCACACCCTCATCTCCACAACATGCTCTTTCCATTTACCATCGAGCTGCACAATACCACCCCGTCTCATGTGGCATTACAATTCGGCCGACTGGGAAGGTCTTCGTATGTTTTTCTCAGCGTTTCCATGGAAGAGAGTTTGTTTCACTTCAGTAGATCCAACACGATGTGCTGAGACAATTTCTGAAATCATCATGTTGGGGATGCAAACTTACATACCGAATACCGAAAGAAGATCATCATCCGATAAGACCTGGTTTAACAGAAACTGCTCTAGAGCTGTGGCTTCCAAACAGGCAGCATACCATCGATGGCTAAAAAATCCGGGCCCTGAGACCAGAGCAGCATATGTCGAGGCTAGAGGCATATGCAAAGAGACAATAGAATGCTCAAAAGATGCCCACAATGCCAAAATAAGATCAAAACTTGCTGAATGTCCTAACGGATCCCGTTCATTTTGGTCTTTCGCCAAAGCTGTGGGAAGAAACTTCACTTCCAGCTCATTTCCTCCCCTAACCAAAGAAGATGGAACACTAGCAACGACTGCCCAGGAAAAAGCCAATATCTTTGCGCACCTATTTGCTGGAAATTCCACTCTGGATTCATCGGGAAAACAACCCCGAACATTACACCTATTGACAGTCACATGCCCGAGATCACCTTTCGCCAACGTACTATCAGAAAGATTTTGCTGGGTCTCAACACCAACAAAGCCTGTGGATCTGACGGAATCCCGCCGATTGTTCTCAAGAAATGTGCCCCCGAACTAACACCTGTTCTTTGCAAGTTGTTCAACCACTCTTACAATTTGGGGTATTTCCGTCCAATTGGAAAATTGCAAGAGTACAGCCAGTCCCTAAAAAAGGCAAAAAGGCCCTACCTAGCAACTACAGACCTATCGCACTGCTATCTATTATTTCAAAGGTCATGGAAAAAGCCATCAACATCGAGCTCATGAAATATCTGGAAGACTCAGGAATTGTCAACGATAGGCAATATGGCTTCCGCCATCAGAGATCAACTGGGGACCTGCTCGCTTACGTCTCACATATATGGCAGCTATCTATTGAAAAGTATGGAGAAACTTTAGCTGTGGCATTAGATATCTCCAAGGCGTTCGATCGAGTTTGGCACCAGGGACTCCTCGCCAAGCTTCCGTCTTATGGCTTGCCCCCTCAGCTGTGTTCTCTGATTGCTAGTTTTCTCTCAAACAGGTCTCTCCATGTAGTGGTCGATGGAGTTTCATCTGACACTCTACGCATAAATGCTGGTGTTCCGCAAGGATCTATTCTCGCACCAACACTATTTCTACTTCACATCAACGACCTGTTGAAAGCAACTTCATGTCCAGTACACAGCTTTGCCGATGATAGTACCCTCTATACCGCTTTCTCTTCCAGGGCCCCTTATATCAGCCCGTGAAACCAGAAATGAACGAGGAAGAAATGTTAATAATATAAATATGGACTTAGCAACAATTCTCGAGTGGGGATCTAATAACTTGGTAGAATTCAATGCAAACAAAACACAAGCATGTCTTTTCTCTAGAAAAGCCGATCTCACTGTGCCTAACATAACTTTGTCAGGAGTAACCATACCACTGAAGTCATCCATATCGATGCTTGGTATTACTATCAGCAATAACCTTTCCTGGGAAAATCACGTGAGGTCCATTGCCAAAAGTGCATCCCAAAACTTGGTTTTTGTTCGTGCCAAGAGCTATTTCACCCCACTCAGCTGCTTATGATCTATAAGGCACAGATCCGACCTGTCCTGGAATACTGTTCCCATATTTGGAGCGCGGCACCTAAACATATCCTGAGGCTATTGGATTCTGTCCAAAAAAGGGCAATTCGTCTCGTCGGTGATGCCTCGCTTACAAACTCGCTCACTTGTCTGGAACACCTTAGAAAAGTTGGCGATTTGTCTCTATTTTATAGATATTTTCATGGGCGATGCTCTTCTGAAATATCAACAATTGTTCCTGCTTTGGCAGTCTCTTCGAGACTAACCCGTCAAGTTCAGTCATCACACCCCTTCGTGGTCACTTTGGAGACCTGCAGAACATCACTTTCCAAAGACTCGTTCATCCAACGAACAGCGAGGCTTTGGAACTCATTGCCTAGGAGGTGTTCCCCGAGGCATACAACCTCCAGAAATTTAAGAAGAACACCAACTCCTACCTTCTTTCCCTTGGTTCCCACGATGTTCTCTGAACATTACAGGATATCCCTTTTCGTGGGAACCAGAACATAAAAAAAAAAAAAAAAATCCCGTATTATAATACGCGAATTAAATACCTGCTACCGATTTATTAATATTATCCATTTTCATTTCATTTCGAAACAGATTTTGGCCAATAAAAATACGTGCTTTTAATTATGAAACGAATTTTCGGCCTATAGAAACACGTACTTGGGATAATCAAGTGGTATATTTCTACATACTTGTTTGACATTTAAGTTTATTCGACATTCAATCACAACGCGTTTAAAGTATCTATAAGTATGTCGAGCAGTGAAGAATTATCTTGTACACCACCAGAAATTCTTGTTTTATTTCTTTTATTTATTGGCCGTAGAAAAAATAGTGTATGCAACGATCATGTAATGGCTATTAATACACTCGCACACGGTTTACGACACGAGCCGAAGGCTCAATATCTAACATTACATGATCGTTGCATAATATACTAATTCTCTTTGAAAAGAAGAGCTCATGAACCATGAATTCAACTTTAAAGTCAACAGAACCCCCCCCCTTCAAACTTTAACCCCCCATTTAACATATTTAGGGGTTGAATTTCCAAACACATTGAAACACGTATTTATTTATTTGTAACAAAGACCCAAATACCAATTTTTATGGCCCTGACTTCAAAACTAAAAATACAAACTTTCAACCCCCATTTTACCCCCTTTGGGGTTGAATTTCCAAAAACCCTGAAATATATTTTTCTTGTGCCCAAAATCAAATTTTCATGACTTTAACTTCAAAACTACTCCCATACAAACTTTCATCCCCCCTTTCACCCCTTTATGGATGGAAAATCAAGAAAACCTTTCCTAGGGGTAACATTGATTTGATGCCCAAATTCGGTAATGTCACTTGGTAAGGTTATTCGTATTCGGATAATGTCATATAGCGCCATCTCACAAAGTTTAGAGGTACCAGTAGGCTAACATCCGATAGCAACAATGCAAGTACCTCAAAAATTTACGAGATGGCGCTATACAAATCGCTCTATCGATTCGTAATTAAAAAAAAGTATATAGATACATACATACATATCTATTAAAAATATCTCACTTAGTCCTCTTTGAAATGTTTATACATACTTTTAAATTTTATATTCTCACTCTGTAACTCTTTCATTTGGTATTCTGATTATTTAGAAATGTGACTGAGTAATCATAATTTGTTGTCATCTTGTCATTTTAAATTATAACACCAATGTTTCTTTTTCTGTATATTTGTTTTCTGAATTTCATGTTAGTTAGTATTCTCCAATTATGTAATACCATCACATATTTATGTATTAACTTTTAGTTACGTCTTGAAGAAGAAAATACAAATTTTCGAAAGCTCAACATAAAAACGAAGAAATCGTATTAATTGGTCTACCATTGACTGCTTCCCACTAATTTCTACATATATATATATATATACATATATATATATATATATATATATATATATAAATACTAGAAATAGGAGCTCACATCATATTGATTGCACTTGGTTGTAAAAAATGTGGTTTTATTGTTATATCTCCGGTTCCTATCATCGTAGCGAGATAAAATACATACCAGTTTCTAAGTCTAATCATAAGCTTTCAAACACAAAAATTTCATCAACATCGGTGTAGTAGTTTTGGTTAGCGCACGCCGATAAAGCAGCAAGGAGCGCTTTTTCTTCCTACTTAATTTAAGAAATATTTAGATTCCGAACTGAAACCTTATTTTTATCGAAATGTTACTCAGGGATTGTTAAGATTTTTAATAGTGTTTTTTTTTTCAAAATCGCTTCTGTAGTTCCAGTTCCCCCTCATTATTAGTTAATAATATACACTGTGTCCGTAAAGTATGGAACAAATTCATTTTTAGCTAAACAGGTCATTTTAAGAAATAATCCTGAAACACGTCGATTTTTGATGTTAATTTACCGTATTTTAAAATAATAATCTAATATACAGGGTGAATTACATTCGAGTAATGACGTCACCGTCATTTTTTTTAAATGGAACACCCCCATTTTGTCTCAATTTTCGGATTACTCTAGCTGAGCTGATTCCAAAAATGTATCACATGTTGATTCCAATTGGTACAGGGTGGACAAAAATACAATAGTTTTGTGTGTGCTCATAAAGTAACGCGTAACATTCTTTATTAGGTTAATTAACAATATTATCAAAAATACTTATTGTCTAGCGGACAGAATATGCTGGAATACATGACTTTATAAATGTTCGAACTGCAGCCCTTGCTGTATTTGACAGTAACCCAAACGGTGTACAAATTCTTGTTGAACCTTGTGTATGGTTTCTTGCGTAATATTGTTTATTTCTGTTCGAATTTTCTCTTGTACATCTGCAATATTTGCTGGTTTCGTTTTATATATAACATTCTTCAGATGGCCCCACAGAAAATAATCCAAAGGATTTAAATCTGGTGACCTCGCTGGCCATTCAGTGGGTCCACGTGTACCAATCCACCTGTTCGGAAAAATTTCATCTAGGTACCTTCTAACATCTACAGCATAATGTGGAGGTGCACCATCCTGTTGAAACCATAAACTTTCATCAAAACCTCCAGGATTACGTCTGCTGGGAAACAAATTACGTAAAGTAGGTACGAGATACCCCCTTAAAAACTCAAGGTACGTTGCCCCGTTTAAATTACCTTCGAAAAAGTAGGGTCCGATGATTCGATTTCGTACAATTCCAGCCCATACATTTACCTTTTGAGGGTATTGTGTATGATGCTCACGCATCCAGTGGGGGTTTTCTTTTGCCCAGTATTTACAATTCTGACGGTTAACCTCACCATTTAACATGAAAGTGGACTCATCAGAAAAAATAATGTTTTGTATCAAGAGAGGGTCTCGGTGACATTTATCCATAATTTCTTCGCAAAATTGGAGTCTTCTATCGGGATCATCTTCGTTTAATTCTTGCACAAGTTTGATTTTATAAGGATGCCATTTTTCAAGTTTCAATAGTTTGTGTACCGTTGTTTTGCTAACACTGATATAGCGACTAACTTTACGAACAGAAGTGTGCGCATCCTCTTCAAAACTCAGTAAAACATCTAATGCTGTATCAGCATTTGCAGGGGGACGACCTGATTTGCGTACATTTTCAATATTACCAATTTCTCGAAATTTCGTTTCAATCTTACTGACTGTTGAACGCGTTATAGGTCTTTCTGGATATTTATCATTAAACAAATTGCACACTTCCATCTGAGTTCGCGATCTGTCTCCATACCCAATCATCATAAGTATTTCAATTCTTTGTTTTACACTTAACTCCATTTCTACTTCCAATTAAATCTAAGCAATCATTCGAATATTCACGAATACCAAAAATATTGTAGTACTAAACTGTCACTGAACATCAATAAATTACTAAACAAATAATGACATTTCCGAAAAAAGTAGACGACTATGTTTTTTATAAATAGATAAGATATTTTGTCTGCTAGACCACAAGCACCAAACATGTTTGGAAACAGCTCATTTTTATTACTCTAAACATGTAGCAAACTACGGGGTGTTACATTTAAACCAATTGCCGCTAGACAATAAGTATTTTTGATAATATTGTTAATTTACCTAATAAAGAATGTTACGCGTTACTTTATGAGCACACACAAAACTATTGTATTTTTGTCCACCCTGTACCAATTGGAATCAACATGTGATACATTTTTGGAATCAGCTCAGCTAGAGTAATCCGAAAATTAAGACAAAATGGGGGTGTTCCATTTAAAAAAAATGACGGTGACGTCATTACTCGAACGTAATTCACCCTGTATATTAGATTATTATTTTAAAATACGGTAAATTAACATCAAAAATCGACGTGTTTCAGGATTATTTCTTAAAATGACCTGTTTAGCTAAAAATGAATTTGTTCCATACTTTACGTACACAGTGTATAATAATCATGATATGACAATGTTTATGATATCTTCAGTTTATTTCGATTTAAATTCACCTCAACTTGTACATATTATTGGAAAAATTCCATTGCAAACATTCTTAAACCGGCTCTGTCCACCAGATAATTATATTTTCGATTACTTAATACTCCATGACATTTTCAAGGGCGAGTTTATTTTCGGACGCAACACTGAAACGAGCTTACAACCTCGCAAGAAGACAGAGCTGGATGCTCTTAGAATGAAATTCAAATGGTTTAATGAGATATCTTTAAATATAACGAGATTTTTATTATCAAATGAAATAATTTACTGGTGAAGTACGGTTTGCGAGAAACGGACTAGGTAAAATTTAATCATGAATTTAAGGCATTTACTTTGGATCGCAACAAGTGTAAATAAAAACATGGATTGAAGGAATAAAAAAACTGGCTGCAAGAAAAGCTAATCAAAAAAACTTTTTAACAAATTATTAAACCGACGAAATACGCAACTGAATAACTAAGCTCCTAAACTAATGTAAGTAACTAATTTTGAGTCGGCGCCAAACAAACAAGCAACTGAATTAGGTAATCAAACGTCTCAGTAAAAAGTTATGCGTGGTCATACATAAAAAAAATATACGCGTCGACTAGAGAACTTCCTCCTTTTTGGTTTCGTCGGTTGAAAAGTGGGAAACAAGCAAAAATATTTATATGGAAAAATTCGCCAGCTATCTGAAATCAGAGCCTATATTACTGGTTGAGTGAAAATATCTGATGGTCATGTAAACTCTGACTTCTTGTAACCGAACCTTCATAGTAGCGTATTTATTGCAACTTTTTGTTTCACTTTTATGTAGACGGGTTTTTTTCGCGACAATAACACCATTTTTTTTTATAGCCCCGTGCATTTTTGAATTTGCATCATATTCTGAATCCAACCCTATATCATACTCATAGATCATTTACCTGGCGTAGTTCTTGAACCAAATGTATTATTATTATCATGTATTTTTCTTAAAATTGCTGAAGAGTTGAAGGAATGGCATTTTGTAGGCATGTTCTACCAATAAAAAAGCCTATGAATATTTTTTTAATTTTGTTGTGTGTGATCTTTTAAAGGGGTGAAACATGCAACCCCTATTCCATTTTTTACCAGAACTTTTTAACAAAACAAAATTTCTCAATTTAAAAATATGTAATGAAGAGAACGATTCATTACAAAACTTCTTCAACTCCTGTGTTGTGTCCGTAAAAGCAATAGTTCCCTAATAAAAAATAAAATACAACATTGTGCATGAACGGATCTGTAAATGGAATCGAAAAAATCTAGTAGGTGGCTGTCACGTTTGATTTGCACAACTTGTGACTTCAATCGTAGTATTTCAAAATCGAAAAAATCTAGTAGGTGGCTGGCAAGTCGCTTTGATTTCTGTGTGGTAGTTGAAAGTTCAATGTGCCCTTTTGAATCTTCAATATGAATAATTACACTAACGCTGAAATGGCCGATATGCATTTTATGTATGGTCGTGCCAATGGAAATTCTTTGGAAGCTAGACGGCTCTATATACAGTGCTTCTCAAAAGTCCCCTCCCCCCTCTTATTTTTGGAACGATTCTACATGAACAAGTGAAATTTGGAAACTGAATATTAAAGGTTGTAAACTTCCCTACTAGTGAGGATAGATGACGAAATCGTCAAAGATGACGTCACAAGGCCATTGTGACCAATAATTTTAAATGGAACCCTACGGCAAGCGATACCTCTTCCAAAAGGTATCGAAAAAACCTATTCAATGATACTAATTTTGTTTGTGTTTATGACAGTTTTAATGGTTCATTAGTAAACATTAAAATTTAAATTCCATTCAGTATGATATTAATTACAGATTTAAGAATCAGTATCTACTTGAAGAAATTGCTCGAAGTGACCTCCATTTACTTCCTGACAGTGAAATATCCTATTTTTAAACTCTTCTCGTACTTTTGCAAATGTGTCTGCGGAAACAGCCTCACATTCTGCAACAATACGTTGATTTAAAACGTCAATATTGTCAGGTTCAGTGACGTAAACCTTCGATTCAAGGTACACCCATAGAAAAAAATTCAAAGGTGTGAGGTCCGGTGATCGAGCTGGCCATTCCGTTGAACCTCGTCGTCCAATCCATCTACCACGATACTCCTCATCCAAATACCGTTTCACTGCACCGTTATAGTGTGGAGGAGCACCATCCTATTGGAATGTTATTTCCAAATTGCCGAATTCATCTGGATTATCTTCCAAAATTTCAAGGATTAACGGTTCTATTGCGTTTTGTAACAGCTCCAGATAAACCTCACCTGTTAAATTAGTATTTAAAAAAAGAGGCCCAACGATGTGGTTTCCCAGGATACCTGCCCAAACATTCACCTTCTGGGGAAATTGGGTATGTGTTTCACTCCAATACCTCACATTCTGTGTATTTACATTTCCATTTAGATAGAAAGTACTTTCGTCACTAAAACAAATTGTTTTGACTGGCTGTTGGTTAATTTTAGTTTCCATATTTTCACAAAATTCTAGTCTTCGGTCTGGGTCGTCGTCTGAGAGTTGATGAACCATTTTTAATTTGTATGGATGAAATTTGTTTTTTTTTTCAACACCCTGTGTACTGTACTTCGACTGACTTCACAGGTACGTGATTTTACTTCTGCCAGTATATCAATTTTTTTCTCATCAGAAATTTGTGGTCTGCCAGATCGTTTCGCATTATTAATACTACCCGTTGTTTCAAACTTACGAAGAAGCTCCCTCGAATAAGTCCTTCGAAACGGGGCGATCGGGAAACCTCTCATTAAAAATGCGTTCTGCTGCATGAATATTTTGTCCAGTTTCACCAAGAATTAGGATCGCTGCTACTTTATCACCTAGAGCACGTACCATTTCGCTTCTTGAAGCACTTAAACGTTCGGCTCACAACAGTTTAACAAATTATTAAAATGAACAAAAATATAAAAAGTACCAAAAGCTGCTAAAACAGTTAAACGTTCGATCAACAATACACATTATTAAATGTACAAAAACTTAAACAATTACAAAAACGTCGAATTAGGGAGACTAACAAAAACGTCAGCTCATTTGACAACTATCCAGAGGCGGAGCTTGAATTTGGAATTTTAGTATTAACTGATTTAATTCATCACAGCTTTGCGTTTTTCAAAAGCGAGTTGCCAAAACTGCCATAAACACAAACAAAATTAGTATCATTGAATAGGTTTTTTCGATACCTTTTAAAAGGGTTCCATTTAAAATTATTGGTCACAATGGCCTTGTGACTTCATCTTTGACGATTTCGTCATCTATCATCACTAGTAGGGAAGTTTACAACCTTTAATATTCAGTTTCCAAATTTCACTTGTTTATGTATAACCGTTCCAAAAATAAGAGGGGGGGAGGGGACTTTTGAGAAGCACTGTAGACATGTATCCTCAGCGCGTGATACCTCATCACACAATTTTTGCACATCTTCCAACGAATCTGTGAAAGAGGGACTTTTCAAAAACGAACAACTGATTGGGTAGTCCACGAGTAATAAGAACGGTGGCACTGGAATAAGATTGAAGATCGTCCGGAATCAAGTACAAGACAAATTGCTAACACACTTAATGTTTGCAATAAACTAATCTGAAAAATTTTAAAGGATTACCAATTGTATCCTTAGCATATTCAACGAGTCCAGGCACTTTTGCCGCGAGATTTTCCCCATCGAGTAGACTTATATCAATGGAGTCTTCAAATGATTAACCAAAATTACCCAATATTTAGAAAACGTAATATTCACTGACGAATCCAACTTTTCAAGGCAAGGGATTACAAATTTCCATAACAATCATCTATGGGCCGGAGATAACCCACATGCAATTCAAGAAGGTCGGTATCAATATGAATTTTCACTTATCATGTAGGTCGGAATTATTGGCGAAAATATTATTGGACCGTATTTTCTATCGTTAAGGCTAACTGGTGCTACCTATTCAAATGTTCCACTAGCTATTCGACCACGAATGTGGTTTATGAACGATGGTGCGCCTGTCCATTTAAGCATAACTGCTCTCAGTACTTGGACGACGTGTATCCAAATCGTTGGATAGGCAGAGCAGGACCTCAACCTTGGCCTCCCAGATCTCCAGACTTAAACCGCTTGGACTTTTGCATCTGGGGTCACCTGAAGTCCTTGGTTTATACGACCCCCATGGAATGTGTGAATGATTTGAGGAATCGCATCATTGCAGCCTGCGAGGCAATCCAAAACACACCAGGAATATTTCAACGTTTGCGCCAGTCTATGAGACGAAGATTTGATTCCTGTCTAATGCTCAACAAAAAATTAAACCGACGAAATACGGAACTGAAAAGTAAAACATAAAATAAACCTTCTTAGTCTCAATAACTAAGCTCCTAAAGTAATGTAAGTAACTAATTTTGAGTCGACGCCAAACGAACAATCAACGAAGATCATTAAATTACTCCAAAAAAATTATCAGAATGTCACCGCGCAACTCGATGCCATCATTTTACGGCTTACCTAATTCATTTGCTTGTTTGTTTGGCGCCGACTCAAAATTAGTTACTTACATTAGTTTAGGAGCTTAGTTATTGAGACTAAAAAGGTTTATTTAATTTTTTACTTTTCAGTTTCGTATCTCATCGGTTTAATTTTTTGTTAAAAAGTTTTTCTTTGTTGTAATACACATAATTTTGTTTTGTTTGTATTTTTAATTTGATATTCTATCAAAACAAAACATGGTACTGGTACATGCCTACATTAAAAGTTAAACAAGCGGAATAATTTTAAAATACTACGATTGAAGTTGTGCAAACATAACGTGACAGCCACCTACTAGATTTTTTTCGATTCCATTTACAGAAGATCCGTTCATGCACAATTTTGTATTTTATTTCTTTATTACGATACTATTGCTTTTACGGACACAACACAAGAGTTAAAAAAGTTTTACAATGAATCGTTCTTCTCAACACATATTTTTTAATTGAGGAAATTTGTTTCGTTAAAAAGTTCAGGTGAAAACTGGAATAGGGGTTGCATGTTTCACCCCTTTAAAGGTTCATACCAAAATTAAAAAAATATTCTTAGGTAGCCTTTTTATTGGTAGACATGCCCACGAAATGCCATTTCTTCAACTCTTCAGCAATTTCAAAAAGAAAAAAACTTTTTTTTTCTCAGTTTTGGAAACGTGTAACTTTTCAAGGAAAGGCGTAAGAGCTTTTGTTCACATGAAAGATCCCCTTTAATTTTCGACAAGGAATCACCCCCTAAAAACTTTCGCACTTATTTGGTATTTGGTAACACCCTGTAAACAGGGTGTTCCAAATTAAGTCGGCACCATTGCCAACTCCGTTATTATTGATGCTACGATTTCGGTTAAAAGGGCCAACTGGTAGCATTTTTAGTGGCCTTCTCGATGCCGAAAACAAAAAAAAAATTGACAGTCGCGTTGTCATAATATTTCATAAAATGATATTTTTTTCAATGGAACACCCTATATTTTTTTATCCATTTCGATTCGTAATAACATTCTCAACAACAAAGATCATATCACTTTTCTTCCTCAAGTGGAAAATGAGCGACTTATGTGGAAATATTTATTTCTTTCACTAGTACAAAAAATTTCTTTGTTTTGGCGAATAAAACCTCATGATTGTCCAAACACCCATTTTTTGTACTTATAGGAATGATAATATTTTGTTATCTACTAATAGCAAAATAAGACAGTAAAAAGAAAAAATTGCGCTGGGATGTGAACTCGTGAAACCCGTGATCATCATGTCGCACCACTCAATTGACACCACTAAGCTATTTGGTATTAATGTACAAAACGATAAATGTTTCCTATTAATACAACTGTCTTATTTTCACCTTTACGAAAAAACGTCAAATGAGCTTTGTTGTTGAGAATGTTATTACGAATCGAAATGGATGAAAAAATATAGGGTGTTCCATTGAAAAAATATCATTTTATGAAATATTATGACAACGCGACTGTCAATTTTTTTTTTGTTTTCGGCATCGAGAAGGCCACTAAAAATGCTACCAGTTTGCCCATTTAACCGAAATCGTAGCATCAATAATAACGGAGTTGGCAATGGTGCCGACTTAATTTGGAACACCCTGTATACATATAAACTGACCCACCACCTTATATCCTCAAATTATTGAATTTAACAAATTTTCTGAACCCCCACATCTGAAATAACAACTAAATCTGGTAATGGGATAAAATTACAAAAGAAAGAAAAATGCGTTTTTTTTTCATTACCTTGCTTTATAGTAATCGACGAGGTGGGTCCTCCAGGTGGTGACAGCAACACCGGACTCTGAATGGGGGTGCTCCCCGCCAAAGGGATGTGCAGAGGGGTTGTTAACTGTTGCGGGGGCGGAGAACCGTCAGTCGTAGATCCCACCGAACTGGGATCGCTGAAGCCTTGAGTGTCCTCGGGAGTATCGAAGAAACACAAATTGAACTCGGCACCGGCTTCGAATGTTATTTCTGAGGCGTTTATTTTATCGGGGGACGGGGCACGACCCAGATTACCACTCAGCGATTGATCTATTTTGAAAACGTCCATTTTACCACGAAGAAAAGGTCATAAACTCTGGAAAATCAGAGGTTGGAATTGTTTCCGGTCACATTTTCACCATTCAATAACTTCCCTATGGAAGTCGACTCAACTCCCTTTTTTTTAAACTCTTACAAATAATGAGTAAGTAATGAAAGCGTTAGAGACCAAATAGGAAAAAATTTGAACATAATTGGGAAGATCCTAAGAAGTTTTTTCATAAAATTTGGTAATTGACATAATTTAATACACCGATATCATACGGAACGGCTGTTTTTCCACGTTTCGAGAAAACGACCTCTTATAAAAATCGAGAAATAACATGCTACACCTTCTTAACTGGATTACATCATATATTGCAAATTACATGTATTTAATATATTTTCAATTAAGTTTGTTATTATTATTAGATTAGGGCCATACCACACACAAGCGATTCCGTGGTGCCATTCTTTATTTACAATCATGTATACTTTATAATTTGTTGTATCGAAACTAGTAAATAAACATTACTATTATTTATAGTTGGATTTAATGGAAATTAGGAGCAGGGATTAAAACTATTTTTTTACGTCAGCGACGTTTCGGAAATTAATTTATTCCTATTTCAAAGCTGAAATGACAATAACAACTATATTTTTCCTGCTCATGGATTCAACTAAAAAACTGTTGAGTAGTCGATAAACACACATTGGCACAAATTACACATAAAAATTGTATATAAACAAATACAGACACATTAAAATGAAACAACACACAACCGTGTATGGTCAATATACAGAGTGGGTCATTGAAAACGATACAGCGGCTCTGTAGGTCGGCAGAACCGAATTATATAAAAACGCTCGGACACATCAACTACATTTTCGAGGGAGACATCTCGTTCGCGATGAAATTCACCCGAAATACATTCCATCCCTCGGAACTGTGACCGCCACCCCTAAATTTTTAAATGGCAACATATGGCAAGTGATACCTTATTTGAAGGGTATTTTCCTTCCTAATATCAAACAGCAAAAATAAATTAATTCTATCGATTCTTTTTCGAGATATAGGAACTTGAAGTTGGGAAATCACTTTTTATTCACTCAAGCAATCAAAATAACATCTAACAATGGAACTGTTCAAAGATAATTATCATTGTCAAGGAATTGAATGATCTAACTGTTTACCAACAAATAACATGCAATTCCGTTTCAAATTTTTATTTCATCCTCATTTACTTGATCGAAATAAATGTATCGTTCTTAAGAATCGATAAAAAGACGTTTTCTCGAATTCGACTCAGATGCGAGTATAACAAAAACATGTATGAGATAAAAAAATTCGCCAAATCGCAATTGTGGACGTCTATCAGTGTCAAACTGATCTTTGATTATACGACATTAGAGTGAATTACTTGACTAAAGCTGCTGAACATATTTCCGCAATAATGGTGTATACGATCGCGGAAAGAGTTGAAATAATAACAATTTTTTTAAGAATGATGAGTGCGTTAACCGTACAGCTAATTTGTTCAATGGAACGCATCCAGATAAACTTGTTGGACCTGTATATCCAAATAAACAAACTTGACATATGTGACAGATGAAATTTAGTAACTTTCCCTTTTTTTTCATGTTGGTAATAAATGAATGATGGGGCCCAAAAACAATTGCAAGGAGAAACTATTACTCATATTTGAATTCGAAAAGTTGGCGGTGATTCAGTTATTACCAACAAGAAAAATAAGGGATAGTTACTAAATTTCAACTGTCACATGAGTTAAGTTTGTTTATTTGGAACTGTATAAGAAGTTGGATTTTTTCGATAAAACCGGCAATATTTTGTGCGAATTTGTGCCGAAAATAAGTCATTTAGGATGTATTATTTATGCGGGTTAAAAAAAAAGATACATTTTGAGTGATTTTTGAGCGAGAAAACTGTGCTAGAAAATGAGGTTGAAAAAAATAAAAGTGCTCTTACTCGAAAACGGTATGAGACCGCCGCATTTTTCTTCCGGATTTGTGTTCAGGAGGCAAAAACACGTAAGAAAAGTTTTTACCTATATTCAGAGAGCATGTGTACGTTAACTTCATATTTACCTTCCCGTTAAATCCAACTATATTCAATTCTGGGTACGATGAATAATTTATCAATTATTATTATTATTATGTAATGTCCTAAATATCAGACTAATGTTGGAAACAACTGATTATCGCAGGGGCATGTAAAAGCCGATGGTAGTTCTTTTCAAATAAAAAAATAAAAATGAAATGGGTTTCAAATGTTACTATTCTTGACTTTTTGAAGCGGACAGATACTCTGTAGTACTTTCGATTACTATACTTTTCGATACAGTAATTAATCAATATTGAGCTTGAAAAGTTGTGATTTTATGCATCTATCATTACTTTTGATTTCCTCTTCTGATTTGGAAGTATTTTCACACGAAAAATGTGTTTATGTTTTTGATATGTGGTGCAAAACGTTTTGAAATTGAAACCGAAATGTTTTTCCTTAAACTGATTTAGTCAAAAATCCATTATGTACAATTGGTATTGCAAAAACAATAGATACTAGTGAAGTGAGAAGAGTTGTCACCACGCATGTAAACCAAAATTAAGAATGATAAAATACACTTATATGGAAGTTCCACAGGAAAAAAATGAGGGCGATATGTTTGCTGTGTTATATACACGGTACGAAAAAACTTCTAGGCATACCAATTCAGAGTATTTTTCAACTCGGAACAACGAAGACATGTAAGAATAATTAGAAAAACATCAGAAAGCGACTCTGCCTTACAGCACCACCAACCCCAAAGAACAAAAACCACCCCCTCCTCACAATACTAACAAATGATAGTTAAGAACCTTTCAGAATTGGAGTATCCAAAAATTTGCACTCAGCTGGTTCATAATGTGAAAATATCCAGAAATATCTTTTCCTTCTAGTGCAACATGCTTTATGGGCTCAAAACCGATTTTACACACTTTTCTTTGTAGGTGAATCAACATTATTATATTAAACTGAAGGAAAATATACTCAGATGTGGAAATCGCAAAGACAAATAATTTATACAATTTTTATATTCAACTTTATTTCCCAATTATTTTCATATTAATGAAAAAATTTGCCGAATAATCATTTGTTTCTCTACCTTTATTAGTTCATCTTTTCTTCTGGTACTTTTCCTTTCAGAAAACGATTCCAAACATCCTCATACGTTCATGTAATAGTTGTCATTGTCAATAACAAAAATAAAGTGTGATTCGATTGAAAAAACATTTAATGTAGTAGATGAGTGATTGTAACTGAACGCCGCAACTTCAACTTACATTTTTGAAGCTGATTTAGAATTTTTTTGAAATATAATTATTTCCAACTTTTAAGTTCTTTGTAATAAGCGAAAGCGTACCTACCCCAAATGCACAGTTTACAGTCCAATTCTCAAAGAGATAAAAGAAAGCTAGCGCAAAACCTCCCCTTGGTATAGAGCATTACTAGGCAAAACTGGACAAATCTCGGCTGTATTCCCTTCTGATTCCCCCTGTATATATGACGACACAAATTTACCCATCGAATAAATAATCTCCATTCTTATCAATGTGTCAATAACCACACACATACGATTTCTGACTTATTCTGTATATGACACAAAAATTAGCTACATACTCTGACTCACCCTGTACATATAGGCACACAAAAGTAGACTCAGAACTTTCTCTGGGTCTCTAGGGTCACTATGCAAAAAGTTGCATTCCAATTGATTGGGTGGATTTCGAGAAAATCGCGAACATGCATACATACACACAAACAACAGGTCGAATATTTGTTGAAGTCGACTAAAAAGGTAGAGAAAAAAATGTATAGTTCCGGAGTAGAGTGTCATCATAGACCAGGGCTGAAGCCTTTGAAAATGGTGAAAAGTGAAAAAAAAATTGTAGGATGAAACCCATTGGAAAAGGAAGAGAATATAACAAAAATGAAAGGAAAAATAATTTACGGGCGATCTGAGGTCGGGAAGTGGAAGGGGGTGAGTTTTTAATGGTAAAAAACGGTTTATTTCGATTTCCGATCCTATGGAAAAAAGTTAAATGGCAAAGTTGTAGGTAATAAAAAGATTTTGTATCCACACTTTTTTCATATAACCTCAAAATTTATGTAAAAAATTCAAATAACCAAGTTTTTTGTTTTTTATTTTTATCTTTTAGAAAAAAAAATTGTTCACGAAATTTGGTGAAAACTTACTTTTTTATGTCCCAAACACACTGTAATTTTTTTTATTTGAAATATTTATTTTTTCATCTTATTTTGACTTAATATCGAAAAAGCACCCTAATTTTCAATCGAAAATTCTCCCGTCAAAATATCAGCTTTTTTAAAAAAGTCGGCGGGCTTTTTGTTCGTTGAAATCTCTACTTTCTGATAGTGTAAAAAAAAATACATTACTATGGTAAATGTTCTCAGAAAATGCAAAGAAATAACAGGTAGTAAGGCCCAGACCCTCCTAGCCCCTTCCCCACTTCTCTATGAAATACCTTTTGATGGGCTAAAATTTTCCGTAGGTATATAAGTTATCTTAAAATAGCAATAAATAGGCATCTACGCATATAATTTAAAGAAGATTCTCCAACTTTCTCAAAATATTGTAGATGTCTTATTAAATATTAACTTATTTGGTTGTGAATTATTGTAGTATATTTCGTTTGAATTTTTTTCTTTATCAATGTAACATGGAATCTTACGTTTTTCGAGTCATTAAAGTGTAAATTTTAATAAATAGCTCAAAATTGTACATAATGATTAAAAAAAAAATTTCGGATTCGAGTTTTTTTTGTTTCTTTGCAGTTTCTGAGAACATTTACCATAGTAATGTATATTTTACAGTGTGTTTGGGACATAAAAAAGTAAGTTTTCACCAAATTTAGTGTTTTTTTTTTAAAGATCAAAATAAAAAACCAAAAACTTGGTTATTTGAATTTTTCACATAAATTTTGAGGTTATGTGAAAAAAGTGTGGATACAAAAGTTGTGGATCTTTTTATTACCTACAAATTTTTCCATAGTTTTGCCGGAAATCGAGATAAACCGTGTTTAACCCTTAAAAACTCACCCCCTTCCACTTCCCGACCTCAGATCGCCCGTAAATTATTTTTCCTTTCATTTTTGTTATATTCTCTTTCTTTTCCAATGGGTTTCATCCAACTATTTTTTTTTGTTTCAAAAATTATCGATTTTGGTCTATCACTCCCTTGATGATTTAATACTTTGAAAACTGTACAAAACTAATCGAGAATTTATCAGTACCCATTTTCGGGTATTAAAAGAAGTCATCTTTGTTTTATTCCTTCTCTCATATCAAGACCTGCCCGAGTGCAAATCTCAACTGGTGGCTCCGAATTTGAAAGGATCGTCGTACGAAAAAATACCGAAAACGCCGTCATCCTTCATAATGGTTCACCAGCACACTCCCGATCGCCGTCGAACAGTGGTCGCCGGTACGTCGTCCGTCGAGACGCCATCGCCACGTGATCATGAGCACCGACGGCGCGACTTGAGGAGCATCGCAACGCAAGAAGTTGTGTAATCCCCCCGTACTACTGGTACTACTGACGGTGTGGAAGAGTCGGCGAGGTGAGTCGATGATTCGATATTCGGAGAGGAGGGAATCCTACCGGCTGAAGGAGAGGTCGTTGCACCTCTAGAGATGATCGTGCACCGATGAGGTAAGCTGGTGAACAGCCAGCGGTGGGGTTAGTGTTTTGGTGAAGAGCTCCGGGCCCAGGAGCAGGGCTCCGGGCAGAGGAGACGCCTCCGAGATGCCATAGAGGATGTTTGGGGGACATTGGTGAAGTTGGAGAAGCGCGTGCGGTATCATTTGATAATATCCGATCGACACTATTCGAAACTCTTGATAAAGGTATAGAAATGAGAATTGGGATACGCCAATAAATTATCGCAGTAGGTATGCAGCATTAATTAAAATCAATTAATTTGTTTTGATGAAATTTTTTTGACAGTTCTAACAACCATTCAAATTTTGTCATTTTGTGTCATATGAAACAATTTCACCCAATCATGTCAACATTACACTGAACATTTTATACCAGTCATTTTCAACCAATCAGATGCTTTATTTCGACATTGTTACTATGGTAACCAGTAAATTTTCTGAAAATGTTTCATCCACTTCAGCATGTAGACGTAAAATTAATAAGTGGAAATTTCCCGGCACATGACAACTATCATATAATTAGACAAAAATATTGAAAAGGGAAACATTTTCAATTGAATATTGATAGAAAGATTTTTTTTTTTTTTTTGTGAATTGAAAAATCCACGATTAAAATGAAGTTATTTTTTGTGAATGTCTAACAGAAAACAACTACTTCCCCGGCTAAAGCCACGCTGGACATTGAATATTACAACAATTTATTAAGGTGTACATTCTATAATATCATTAAATCATTTTAAATTCTTAAAAAATTCCACTTCTACCTCTTCTTTCCTAAGTGGTGAATAAAACACAGAACCGGTGTTCTTTTTAACAATATGCCTGTGTTTCATAAAATAAAAATAATACTGAGACACCAGTTTATTTCTTTGAGTATTAGATTTTTGTCCAAAAGAAGGCACGCAGAATGTTGCCAATCTCTTTAAATAAGTTTTCTTGCTCAGGATTTAATCCAGATTCTTCCACTAGGTATGTTAGATATTTTACATTTTTATGGTACATTTTAATGTGCTGTGATTCTTTGCAAAAGGAACACAATTCATACGATTGAAAATTCATTTTATTATCACTGTTTTACTAACTTATGATTGTATACAATGTTATGAGGAACTTATAATGCCACAAATAAAATATTGATTGACAGGAGTAGTGAATGTCAAATCCATGGCTAACTTTACAAAATATGTTTTTAACCGGCAACATACGCCAACAACATTCTATTTAGAATAAAGAATAAAATATCCCGATTTCCTGAATTATTTGAAAAACAAATTATTACCGCTAATATTAAATTTTCTTACAATCAAACCTAAAAGAATATGAAAAATATTTAAGTATATATGTATAGGTATAGTTATATATTTTTTGCTGTATATCACCTCTTTTTGTAGTCAATATTGACATTTCCCTGAAACCTAGTAAGAAAATTATATGAAATTAATTATTTTTATATAATAATGTATCTGATATTATATATTTTATTTTACTAGGGCACGGGGAAAATAAAAAAAAAAATCTCCCGCAATACGAACGTATCCATTTTCATGTTTAGTCAATATCAACATTTCCCTGAAACCTAGTAAGAAAATTGTATGAAATCAATTTAATTTTACATAATAGTTTATCTGATATTATATATTTCATTTTACTAGGGAACGAGAACAATAAAAAAAAATCTCCCCCAAAACTCCCATTACACACAGCCTTCTATTTATTTGTGAATAACGTCAAAATAAATATTTACTTAATGTTTTCTATTTAAATATAATTCCGGTATAAAATTTTCTTACCGAATCCCCCACGTGCTTGAATTAATTGCGGGAAATTTGTCTCGTACATGAATTTTTAAAGAACCGAATTTAAAGAAGCAACGGTGAAGACAATGTGGAACGTTTCGTTCAAAATTTTTGCAAGAAAAGTACTATGATGACTATAATATTATGATTGACCCGTTTAACAATATAGTATTTAAACCAGCCCGAGATGCCCGCGATGCAATCAGGAAGAAACTACAAGCAGATCCATGTAAACGTAAGTCCAGTTCAGTTTCGTTAAATTTATCTGAAGTTAACAAAATAATATTGCAATGGAATGAAAATACTCCTGAAGGTCTTATGCGTAAATTTTACCATATTGCTGCTGTAGAATTAGCGTGGCGGGAGAAGAGGCAGTTGCTTGTCCGGTGAATCGATCGAGAAAAATAACGATGACTCTCCAACAAATCGCATTGAATACAATCCGGTGTTCAGTAAAACGTGCCAAGGTGGTTCTAAAAGCTGTACAAGTAGTAAATGGTTGGTTTCCAATAGTGAAAGACAAAGCTGCCCTGTACGTCATTTTCATAAACTGAGGCGACAATATTACCTCACCACGACTGTTTTTAAAACCAAATCGAAAAATGAAATTGACAAATTGTACGACAATGTACCTGTTGGAAGAAATACAATAAATGGATGGACTAAATCTGCTGCTGAGGCAATGCTTGAATGTAAAGGACAATTAACAAAAAATTAAACCGACGAAAAAATCAACTGAAAAGCAAAAATTTAAATAAACCTTCTTAGTCTAAACTAATGTAAGTAACTGATTTTGAGTCGGCGCCAAACAAACAATTATCGAAGATCATTATCTATGAAAGAAGTCATCAAAACACAGCCGTGCATCTCGCTGCCATCATTTTACGCTTCACCTAATTCAATTGCTAGTTTGTTTGGCGCCGACTCAAAATCAGTTACTTACATTACTTTAGGAGCTCAATTATCATTAAGACTAAGAAGGTTTATTTTATTTTTTGCTTTTCAGTTGATTTTTTCGTCGGTTTAATTTTTTGTTGTTAAAAAGTTTTTATTTTTTACTTTTCAGTTCCGTATTTCGTCGGTTTAATTTTTTGTTAAAAAGTTTTTATTTTTCAATTTTTTGTGGCTAAAATCTACCAATTACTACCTACTTGTTTTTTGATTACTTCCAAAATACTTACTTACCCACCTTACTTCAACTATAACAATTAAATAATATGATTATCTACTTTTACTATTTGTTGTAATATAAATTATTTTCGTTGTTCTGGTTAGTTTATTTCATTACTTTGTATATCATTCCATCCTCTCATAAAATATACTGATTTTGACGGAACAAGAGTAATGTCAGTAGCGATCTGTCATTGTCAACTACGTATGTGTGTGCTAATGTTCACTAGTGAAAAATCAATTATCCCCTATTTTTCTAGCCGTAAGGGTGGCTAATTCCTTCCGAAATCCAAATATAAGGTATACCCTATCTATTAAAAAAAGAATCATGCATATCGAAGAACCCAGTACAAAGTTATGCCTGATAGAATCGGTTAACGGACCAGAATTCAGAGGGTGAGTGATCAATATCCTTCATTTCGCTACCCTTAGGGGTGGATTTCATCTTTTAAATTCAAATGGGACCAAATTCGAAGTACACCCTATCCACTGAAAAAAGAATTATGGGAATCGGACGCGTCAGTAAAAAGTTATGCGTGATCATACATAAAAAAATATGATGGAATATGGTCGAATAGAGAACCTCCTCCTTTTTGGTTTCGTCGGTTAAAAAGATAACAAATCACTCGAATAGATCAACTGCTGTTAGCAAATTGGCAAAAAGTGGTGTAGAACAACAATTGCTGAAAATTACTGAAGTTTATTTTTCAGTCGCAGATGATTCCACATCTGATTTTATGAACATCTTGTTCATATTTCCAACAAATCAATCCTTATATGTTCTGCGGTAACTTCCATTTCTCTTACAGGCCTAGATAAAAAGGGGCATTTTTTATATATAAGGAATCCAAAAAACCACTCCAGTCTCTCTCAGTCTCCTGCATCCATAAATACCTGAACTCTGTTCTGGTTCTGCAGTTGATTAAACCCATATTTTTGTCGCACTCCATGTCAAATTAATGTTTGAAGCTAGATAGAATCACATAAAGAAAACCAGGAAAAATACAAATTATACTTAAATCTCGATCAAGAACACCGCAACAAGATCATAAATATTATGCGTGGTAATAGATCTTCTATAGTAGAGAACAGCAACGAATCTAATGTTAAGTTAAATTTTAATAATTGTACTTTTACTAACTGTACTTTTAATAAATAAATAAATGTTTCATTGTGTTGAGTTATAAAATTTTTTGTCAAAAATTTTTCCTGCCCGGATATCCCTCGGACATTGACAAATGCCTCATAATTTTATGACAAATTTCTCAAGCTCGTTACTTCGGCTTCGGGCTGTTACCAAGGAACTAGCCTTCCATTGTCATAAAATTATCTCGTCTATTATCAATGTCCTAGGGATATTACTACTGATAACATTTTCAAAGGTTATGAAAACGCTTATATTTAAAATAAAAATTATAAAAAAAACATTTTTGAAGACAAGCTTTCATACAAATGCACTAAAAAGGAAAAAATAATTCATTCCATTGTTGATCTAGATTATTCTGTGAGTAAAAGATTTAAAATCTTGACGCGCAAGATTACCTATTTTGTATCCAATTTCATTCCAAGGATAGTTGACAGTGGTAAGGTATTTAGAATTCCTCCAGAATGATATTGAAGAATTGTTGATGGACTTGCTGTTTCTGAAGTGATGTATTTTCAACAATATGGGGCTTCTCCTCATAATACCATCCAAGTCATGAACTATTTAATGAGCAAGTAATTACAACGAATGGTCCTGTACGTTGGCCTGCCCGATCACCTGATCTCAATATTCAAGCCTTTTTTGCGTGAGGTTGTGTGAAAAAACGAGTGTTTTATTCAGCGCCTCAAATACTTGGAATTTTACAAAATCTCATTTGCGAAATGTGGTATTATACTCCAGTCATTTAAGCTTAAATTAGGTAAGAATCTCGGAATTCGAGATACCCAGCTGTAAGTCTGTAAATAGTTGTATATTGACACCCTAAAAGTTGTCTCAAAACCTACATATGGTAGGGTGTAAGCAACTATTAAATTTCAAGGTCAAAGGTCACAAAAATCGGTTTTTTGCGCATTTTTTGGAAATATCTCATTTCCTATGGGTTTTTTGCTATTTGTATTTATTATCAATATTGTAGAATACAAAATTCTCTACAAATTTTGTTTAAAAAAATTTTTTATACGGTGAACCGTTTTCGAGATAGAGGGCGGAGAGCGCGCGGTCACCGCATCACTTCAGGTCAACCGGTGCCTCCGGTCGAAAACGCGCCATATATAGTTGATGAACTATCAATAAATCAATGATTATAAATATTTGTCAATTTTTATTAACTATTATATTATATTTTATCATTTTTTTCCTAACTTATCCACTTTTTATTCAGTATTAATTTATTTAACAACACTTACCTGCCCATGTAATTGCAGAATTGTTAATGAAAATATAAGAATTATATTTGAATTTTAACCTAATTAATATTAATAACTTCTTACATGATGAAAAAAAAAACAAATAAATTATGAATTAATATTTTTATTAAAAAATATCATTGAATAATTTTTTTTTATTGAAAGTAAAAAAATGGAATAAAGGGTACAAAAACTACAATTTATAATTTTAATCATCTTCTTCCTCTTCATCGTCGTCTTCTGGCTGCTGGTAAATTTCAAACTGGTCTTCATTATCGTCTTCAACGACATTTGTCTCAAGTTCTTCCATGATTTCGGGATCAAAGGTTCCATCTTCGTTAATGTCGCTCTGATATGGTAGAGCATTGAGACAAGCTTGCCCATTACATTGGCCACAAGCTAAAGAGCATTGCAAGCCCGCTTTCCCGCATCCGCATCGCGAACCACAACCACTTTTGCAGTTGCAGAAAATTGTATTTAGCAAATCTACTGGAGCAGGTTGTAAAATTGTCATGATAGGCTCCAGAAAATCATTTCGCATTGCCCAACCCCATACCTGGGGTTCCAAATCATGTCCTAACCAAGTTTGAACTTGATAATATACACGGTTGAAATGTTGATGAGCAGCTGCACTTGTTGGTGGAATATTTGAAAGCTGCACAGGTTTATTAAGTTTTGTAGACTTGACGTAATGCGTATAACGAAGATGATCGAGACTTTTCACAGATTTCGGAGCATTATAGACTGCCAATAAGGTTTGAGTTCCACCCTCTAATAATCTCTGGGCCGAACAATTTTCTTCCTCAAATGCTGCAGCTAGTTCATCCAAATTTGTCAGTTTCTCAAAAACTTTTAAAAATGATTTTTTTCCCTTTTTAAAAAGCGCAGAAGTTGTGTCACAGCCACTTAATGCGTGCAGAAATAAAATATGTTTTTTGGAATGAGGATAATTATCAAAACTTTTAGTCGAGTATATCTCCGTTTTTACATTTCCTTTCCCAACTTTTTTAAAGAAAATTTCTTGTTCGTAAGACAGTGTACGCCCAATTAAAATGACAAGTAAATCAATATCTTGTCCTATTATAACTGCAGTTTTTTTTGACTTTGATTCTTCAATTGCAGTTTCAACAATAAGAACATCCGCATCATCTCTGGCTTGTTTAGTAGTAATATTTGCAGCTTGTAATTTTTCAATTAACATATACTAAATTATTTTCTATTTAAAATGTCATTAGTGTAAATGTAAATATTATGATTTAAGTTTTTCTCTTAATTATTTTTTAATTTTAGTAAACGGTTATCAGTATTATTGAATAGATATAGATTTAATGCATGAAGAAAATGATAAAATATAATATTATAGTTAATAAAAATTGACAAATATTTATAATCATTGATTTATTGATAGTTCATCAACTATATATGGCGCGTTTTCGACCGGAGGCACCGGTTGACCTGAAGTGATGCGGTGACCGCGCGCTCTCCGCCCTCTATCTCGAAAACGGTTCAACGTATAAAAATTTTTTTAAAACAAAATTTGTAGAAAATTTTGTATTCTACAATATTGATAATAAATACAAATAGCAAAAAACCCATAGGAAATGAGATATTTCCAAAAAAAGCGCAAAAAACCGATTTTTGTGACCTTTGACCTTGAAATTTAATAGTTGCTTACACCCTACCATATGTAGGTTTTGAGACAACTTTTAGGGTGTCAATATACAACTATTTACAGACTTACAGCTGGGTATCTCGAATTCCGAGGTGAACTTACTATAATGACTGGACTATTATAGGCAGTTTTTTTTTGTTGGAATGGATTGTGAACTTTTGTTATGTGGAAATTGATGAGCTTTTATTTAGTTTCACTTGTTAGTTCGTTCGTTAGTTATTTTGGGTCAGAATCAGAATCAGAAATGCTTTATTGTCATAAAAACATTAATTTTGTTGACAAAGCTACTTAAACCTTAGATAAAAGTTACTACATAGACATTTTTAAAAAACAGCACACTGTATAAGTTTAAATAAATAAAAAATATAAATACAGTAACAAAGTTTAGACAACATTAAAAAATAAAAAAAGCTAAAGAAGTATATTTGAGCATCCACAATGTAACTATCCACTTAGAAATTTGTATTGTAAGTTGTGAAATTGTCAATGAGGAATTCATCTGCATTGTAATAGACTCCTAGGCAAAGGAGTTTTTTAACCTCTTTACGAAATTTGTAATTATTATTTATTTTCCTGATGGGAAGAGGAAGATGGTTGAACAGTTTCTTTCCATTATAAAATATAGAGGATTTGATTTGAGAAGTTGGGGGAATAGAAATACTGATGTTATATATGTTCTCCTTGTAGTTTTTATGAATTAGACAAACTGATTCTAAAATAAAGAGGCAGGCAAGGGGTAAAATTTGTTGTGATAAAAAAAGAGGTCTACAGGAATCACTTATTTTTGCTTGACATTTATATCTCAGCGCCCTTTTTTGGAGCATAAAAACTGAGTTGGTTAAAGTTTGAGAACTTGCACCCCTGAAACAAATTCCATAGCGCAAGTGAGACTCACAAAGCGCAAAGTATGCGTTTCTTGCTGATAGAGAATCCATGTTGGATGATATTATTGTCCTTATGGCATAGCACCTTGAGGCTAATTTCCTGCATAGTTCGCTGATGTGGTCTTCAAATCCCAATTTATCATCAATATGTAGCCCTAAGAAATCTTGCAAGTGAATTTTGACGACTTGTAGTCGTCCGATTAATTTGAAATTTGACAGGTGTTCATAATTCCGGTGACAATGCATTATGGAATTTTTGTTAGAGATAAAACAAAATGGCGGCTCCAAGACGGTGGACGAGATTTGTAATTATGGTCAGATTTGATTCAAAATTGTTATGTGGGGGTTTTCGGGTTCGGAAATTATGAATTTTTTGTCAAAATAAGGTGAACTAACAAAAGAAAAAAATTAAATAACATATTAAAAAACTTTTTATTAGAGACAAGCTTTTATTTAAGCCGTGTACTAAAACATATTAAATAAGTTTAAGTCATCGCTGACAATAATTTAATTATTTTTTGTTGGATTACTTATTTGGTTTAAAAAAAACTTGTTGCGTGAATTGTAATAAATTTAATACTTCGACAAGTCGTTACTTACCCAACCAATCAGTCCAATGAAATTAATTGGTACCTACTTTTATGAATACTTTGTAAAAAAAATATTTTGACAAGTTCTTACTTACCAACCAATCACTGCCCAATCAAATTAATTGGTACCTACTTTTATGAACACGCGACAAGCTTTTTGAAACCAAATAATCCAACAAAAAGTAATTAAATCATTGTCAGCGACTTATTTCATACATTTTAGTACACGGCTTAAATAAAAGCTTGTCTTTAAAAAGTTTGTTCATTAGTTATTTTATTTAATTCAGTTTTATTCAATTTTGCATCCACAGCATACACGATGAGCGATATACCCCAATTCCCTCATAATTTTTCGACGAATAATTACTGTATTAAGATTGTTATCCATCCAATTTTCGATTAGAAACCATCAATGGTTCTCTAAGGAATGTGTGTCTAAAAATGACTTTTTTACAATTTGTGGTTTTGGAAATATCACTAAACACTGTCATATAATATTTTTTACTCTTCATTCATGTCCATGAGATTGGTTGAAGTGGGTCCAACGCATTCTAGATGCAAAAATAAAAATGCTTCTGAAAATTCGAATGTACCAATGTTTTGTCTCAAAAGTATGTGATTGTACTCAGAATCGTTCCTAGAATCCAAAAAAGTAAAAATATACTGGGTGTTCCATTTGAAACTACCAAGTTTGTCTTAAGGAATACGTTGACACCAGGTTATATGTATGTATGTATGTGTATTCATTTATATTTAACAATGTATGTATTTTATTTTTACTGATGTTGTTGCTCTATACAACATTTCATTTTACATCTTTTATATTCCCATTTTACATTGTAGTGTCCTGAAGATGACTTTATAAAAGTCGAAACGTTGACAGTAGTCGTTTCAATTATTGGACCTCAGCCCAACAAAAATTATAATTTACTGTAATCAGGTCACTAAACTTCCAGAAAAAAAATACCATTGAAAATATATCACAATTTTTCTGACAGATGATTCGTTAGCTTGATTTTTCCGAAATCTACCTTTCCGACTGGCCGCGTCATCAGTTTTTTTTCAATTCCAACATGAAAAGAAGAAAAAATATACGTAAATGTGAAAAATAATTTGGGAAAGACTCCCCTTAAACAACCAAGTATTTCAAAATTATATTCTAGCTATAAGTGACTTAGTAAAAATACCCGAAGAAGTCGCGGTCGAAACGTCTGACTATAATAATGGATGATGATGTCTCCAAAGTATCAACCAGAAAATCTGATCCCTGCGTGTTATGAAAGCTATGGAATAAAAAAAAGATGAAAACGAAAACCACAACAGATTTCTACTTACCTTTTGAAGTAGGTATCAAGAAATTATAGGAAACAACATGGGTTTTAGAATTCCAAAAAATACTAGATAATAGTGTCAAAAAACACTATCCCAACGTTTGAAGAGGAATCAAATTAAGGCTATATGAATTATACATCACATCAGCCTTTATTCGAGGCATTACAGAAGTTTTTGTACTCACTTTTCTCGTACCCATATTCCAAAGCCTTTTTCATCACAAGCAGGATCACATTTTCTGGTTGTTACTTTGCAACCATTAATAAAACTACGACTTTCAAATTTGTAGGAAACCGAAGAATACACAGTTTTACAGGAAAGTAGGTACCTACCAAATATTATTTCCATTTTTACCCAGTTCATTACAAAACTTAATTCTTCAATGATTACCACATTTTTTTTTTTGGCTGGATCGTAATAAAATGTATTTGAAAATGAGTGTGTTCCTGAGCTTTGCCGATCTGATGAGTACCGGAACATATGTTTATCATATCATAACCGAAATTACAATATATTTTCAGTTCCTTCCATTTTGTATTACAGTGGGTATGAATTAAAAACAAACTTCAATTGAGAGCATTGAACAATCGTATGCAAGTCAGGATGTACCCGAAAAACAGGGTTAGTAGGTAATTCTATAAACCCAAAAATTGTGTTCCTCACTCTATAGGAACCATCTTTTTGGGAATAAGTAGGTACATCAAAAACAAAGGTTTGGTACTCACTTATTCACGTTCTCAAGTCACTCTGAAGTAGGTAATATCAATTGCAATCAGCCCAATCACTTGAATTTTCAGCTTTTTATCATCATATTTCCTTCTTTTCCCCTTTTTGAATGCTTCAAGGCACTAAAAACGTTACTTGCCATAATTTAACTAATTCACATTTCACAAGATGCACTACACACATAACATAATATGTTTTTCAACAGCTGATTGCCGCCAAACTAATATTTTGATATTTTTACGTTGGTAGCAATGATAAGCAGAGCCAACTTTTCTTCGAAGGGAGTGACGATTGTCTTTCATTTATGTGCGTTCGATTCGTTTCATTCATTTGGAGAATGCTAATAATGATTGGTATATTGACGCCGGTAAAAGGTTAGGTTTTGAAAAAAAAAATGAATGAATGCATGATTTTATCATTGTAATCAGTATAGGAAGCTTTTAAACGTGTGCTTGGAAATAAAGGTCAGGCAAATGCAAGTGTGGATTCATGCAGCACAAAATAACAATTATCAAATAACAAATAAGAAATAACATTTAGCAATACCTATAAGTTGAACTCTTAGTTTTCAATGACTTTGTTCATGCAGACAAATAACAATTATCATTTAAGAAATAACAAGTAGAAGTTGACCAACTTTTATCTTTTTACATTATTTGAACGAGATTTTCTTCTAGTGCGCAACTAGTACGCAGATGACCGCGGATTGGTCAAACCGATGATGAAAATAATCTCACTGTTTTTATTATTTGAAGTATTGTTTTTGGTTAGCATCAGTAACAAGTACAATCATTCGGCTTTTTCTATTTCATTGGACATTTTGAATTTTCACTTCTTTTTTATTATCGAGGAAACATGGAATTTCGGAAAAGTAGGGTTACCTAATTTTTAAATGTAGGTATCGGATCTCCGTCTAATGCGCGCATGCTTACTTTTTATTTCTTTATTGTTTCAGTGCATGAATGCTACATTTTAATTCTTGTCAATTGATAATTGTTATTTCTTATTTGATAACTGTTATTTTGTGCTGCATGAATCCACACTAAATAATTGGGTATACCTAGTCATGACAATAATATAAACGAAACAAATTGGAAGTTTCAGTAACAAGCTTTATTCTGAAAAATCTTAAACTTCTTTGTCGGTGCTCCAATAAGTCTCGTGAACAGATAAAAAGGCCTATTGCATAGAGAAAGAAACAAAGAAAATCCTACGGGGTCGATCACAAAGCTTCCCATTATAGCCCATCGCGTTGAAATGCGAGGGGCCAATCCCCACACCGCCCAGAGGCGAATGCCTTGGGGCAATTCAATCCAAAAATTCGTGGCGTTGTTCGTGGAGTACCTACACTTTGTACACGTGTGTTACTCTCTGAGAAATGGAACCGGTTCCAGTAAAGGTTCATTCACACTCGGATTCTCTTTTCTTCTTCTTCTCGGGACCGGATTCTCCAGGGCAGCATCGTGATACTCCGGCGATATTAGGAACATCGCTGGATTTTTAATACGTAAGAGACTGAAATTGTAGAATTTAAGAAAAACTTTTGTATCCGTGGTGAATGACTGACTGAATAGTTTCGATTCCCAGTCAATATACCTATGTGTGAAGTAAGTTCTATCAGAGAATAATAGATGCAAAAGCATGTCGTGCAATAATAGGTATATGTTTTGCGTTCAATCAAAATACAAAGTGCGGCACGCTTTTCAGTCTCATATTCTCTGAAGACAGAGAGGACAGAATAATTTACAATGAAGTTTATTGACTCGCATATTTCCACAAAATTTGAACTTTTATTATAGTTAAAAAAAAAAAGAAAAAAGCTTTTGTAGCAATAACTAAAAAGTTAAAAATAGGTAGTCATTATGAAAAGTAAATAGAGAACACCCCAAGCTTTTTACAAGCTTTTATTTAGTTTCACTTGTTAGTTCGTTAGTTAGTTTGGGTCAAATCTTGCAAGTTAATTTTTCCCGATTTCTAGTCGTCCGATTAACTTGAAATTTGGCAGATGTTCATAATTTCGGTGACAATGCATTATGGAATTTTTGTTAGGGAAAAAACAAAAGGGCGGCTCTAAGATGGCGGAAGAGATTTGTGATTATGGTCCCAATCTATTCAAAATTGGTATGTGGGGGTTTTCGGGGTCGGAGATTATGAATTTTTTGTCGAAATTCATAAATTCAAGATGGCGGCTCCAAAATGGCGAACGAGTTTTGTAATTATGGTCCGATTCGATTCAAAATTGATATGTGGGGGACGAAGATATGAACTTTTTGTCAAATTCATGAAATGAAAATGGCGACGATATCTGTGATTATGGTCGGATTCTATTCAAAATTGGTATGTTTAGGTTTTCTGGGACGAAGATTGTGATTTTTTCTGTCAAATTCATAAAATCAAAGATTGCGGGCGATCTCTGTGATTATTGTCCGATTCTATTCAAAATTGGTATGTGGGGAGGTGGAGTGGATTATGAATGTATTGTCAAAATTCATAAATTCAAGAGGGCAATACGAGGTCATAGCTATCAAATTATTGTATAGTCATCAGTTCTTACCACGTGTGCAAAATTTCAAATGATTCAGACGTTTGGAAGTGGATGAAAATTAATTTCAAGATTCTGTTACATACAAAATACAGGTGAAACTAATAAAGCGTTTGTACTGTCACTTGACCGATGTTCAGCGGAGAAATTGACGGCTTATAGAATCATCAAATGTAGGTATTATAGAAATATTAAAAGTATTGGGTGTTCCAAGGACATTCCATTTGATTTCACTTCCGTTGCCTACTATCGCTGGACTAATACAGACTCTTTATAATTATCTACCGATTTACAACATCAATCTAACCAGGTGATAAGATTTACGAGACGAGAAGGGTTATTCAAGAAATGAAACGTAGAATTATTTCTCACAAAGCAATGGGGATTTTTCCAGTTTATTGATTCCGTTTTGTAAGCGAAAAATACTCTAGCTTGACGAATAAAATGAATAGGCATATAACATTATAAAGATATAGGTATTTATAGAATGTTATGAATTTTTTATGAAAAGGTTCGTATAATGAACACATAGGTAGTGTTATTATACAAAATTTATTATACCGTTCAAAAATGTTTCATTAGTTAATCCAGAATGTATGTTTACAAATCACAAAAAAATCCTGGGGACGAAATTTAAGTTGAAATTTACATTAAAAGAAAAGTATAGGCAAATTTAGTGTCTCAGAAACATACAGGGGCTTATTTAAATGGAAAAATAATTTTACTATTACAAGCTCTTATAACTTGATTTTTTCAATATACCTATATCCTAATTATCTATCCACTTGGTACTCCGTAATCCATTCTGTTCGAAACAGGTATTCGAAACGATAAATATAGATCTAAATGATTTATAATCGTTTTGAGAATAATTTATTCATTTACAGCAGCACATTAATTTGACGGCCGCTCCCATTATTTTATTTACGTTCCAGTGACATAACGGTGAATCTCAGCTATCGGGCTGTCCCGTTTATATGAGTTTTGACATCCTCCTGTAACGTGTTTTTATCAAATTCGACTGTTTTTTAACATGCTTTTTTCTACTCCCGTATTATATTCAATTTACTTCAATTCAAAACATGCTTTGTTGTTGAAGATAAAGATCTCATAAACAAAGTCTCAGCAATCAATTAAGCCTAAAACACAACCTTAAACAATAATTATAACAAAACAAAAACAATGAAAAATGCATAATACGCGAATTAAATAGGATACAGACACTTTGAAAAATAATATTTCCCTTGACGTCGACAAAGTAAAGCAATGGTGTGATGCCAACTTTATGTGTTTTAATATATCTAAAACCAAAATACTATCTTTCAGATTTGGCTTTGATGACCTGACCCTGCGTAACCAGGCAATAATAAATAGTGAATGCAGTAAATATCTAGGATTACTAATCGATCATAAATTGAAATACATGGACGACATATCAAATCTGAACAAAAAAATTGCATCAGGCTGTTTTGCGGTTCGAGTGGTATTTCATGAACTAGGTCAAGATTTAGCAAAAATAACATATTCGGCACTCGTTGAGTCCCATATAAGATATGGTATCGCATTCTGGGGATTCTGTAGCTCTCAGCTGTTAAATTCAGTCTTTTTTCTACAAAAAAGAGCACTCCGGTATATGTGTGGTGCAAAACCGAGAGATCACTGTAGATTACTATTCAAAATTTAACAAATACTGACAGTTATTTGCCTTTTTGTACTGGAGACTGCTTGTTTAGTCCATAAAAATTATAAAAATACAGTGAATGTTAATAGACACAACACACGAAATGGGTTTCATCTGAGATTACCTATTCCAAGAACATCACTCATAAAGAATTCTATAATATATGAAAATTTGAAGATATATAATCACCTACCAGCAAATATCAAAAATGTATGTAATGACAAACAATTCAGGAAAGGCCTGAAAAGTATGCTTGCCACTAAAGCATACTATAATTTAGGGGAATTTTACTGTAATCATCTATAGTTCAAAAAAAATGTAATGTTTTATGTCATTTGTAACAAATTCTAATTTTACAATTGTGTGACGGTGTGTACACCTACAACTATATTATATACATGTTTTTATTGTGTGACTAATTTCATAATTTTAATTGTGACTATGTAAATGCTTATGCCGCCTTTTGTTTTGTTTTACTAATGTATGTGTATTTGTAAGTATATATATATATATATATATATATACGTAAGTTTTTATATTTACACTGGCTTTGTCATTAAGAATTATGTTCTTCGATAATAAAGCATATTTGATTTGATTTATATACTTTAATTATGAAACGAATTTTTGGCCTATAGAAACACGTACTTGGGTATAATCAAGTGGTATGTTTCTACATACTTGTTTGACATTTAATTGTCGAGCAGTGAAGCATTATCTTGTACACCACCAGAAATTCTTGTTTTTATTTTATTATTTATTGGCCATAGAAAAAATAGTGTATGCAACGATCATGTAATGGCTATTAATACACTCGCACACGGTTTACGTAACTTACCTTGTGCTCGTGTATTAATAGCTATCATTACATGATCGTTGCATAATATACTATTATAAGCTTCACTTGAACTAACAAACAATGTAATCAAATCTTGGAAGTCAATTTTAACCTACTTCTATTTGTCGTATCGAAATGAAACTTGGTATGTATATGTAGTTTGGATGATAATACTATAATTTGGTATCTTGGGGCTGATCTGATGATGGAGCCAAGAGGTGAATAGTGGAACTCTTCAGTGGCTACTGGTAAAATATGGTGAATGCACTGAGGCCGTTCTCAGCATAATTTACAATTCAAAGATATGGCGAATGCACTGATTCTCAGCATATTCGCCAAATTTAGTTATCAATAACTTCCATCTCATGTGGATGAATCAATCGAAGAGTTTTTCTCCCGCAATATTTTTTAGTCTTCTGTAGCAATATGGACTAAAAAGTTAAAAATAAAATTAGTCTGAAAAAACTAAAAAAACACCCATATATGGCAATAAGGACTAAAAAGTTCACGCTTCACGCTTTTTTACATAAAAGAAAATGTTTTGGTCAATGAATTTATTCTTATTATTTTCAACTTTGTAGTCCTTATTGCCATATACAGTGCTTCTCAAAAGTCCCCTCCCCCCTCTTATTTTTGGAACGATTATACATAAACAAGTGAAATTTGGGAACTGAATATTAAAGGTTGTAAACTTCCCTACTAGTGATGATAGATGACGAAATCGTCAAAGATGACGTCACAAGGCCATTGTGACCAATAATTTTAAATGGAACCCTACGGCAAGCGACACCTCTTTTAAAAGGTATCGAAAAAACCTATTCGATGATACTAATTTTGTTTGTGTTTATGGCAGTTTTGGCAACTCGCTTTCAAAAAACGCAAAGCTGTGATGAACTAAATCAGTTAATACTAAAATTCCGAATTCAAGCTCCGCCTCTGGATAGTTGTCAAATAAGCTGACGTTTTTGTTAGTCTCCCGAATTCGACGTTTTTGTAATCGTCCAAGTTTTTGTACATTTAATAATTTGTGTATTGTTGATCGAACGTTTAACTGTTTTAGCAGCTTTTGGTACTTTTAATATTTTTGTACATTTTAATAATTTGTTAAACTGTTGTGAGCCGAACGTTTAAGTGCTTCAAGAAGCGAAATGGTACGTGCTTTAGGTGATAAAGTAGCAGCGATCCTAATTCTTGGTGAAACTGGACAAAATATTCATGCAGCAGAACGCATTTTTAATGAGAGGTTTCCCGATCGCCCTGTTTCAAGGACATATTTAAGGGAGCTTCTTCGTAAGTTTGAAACAACGGGTAGTATTAATGATGCGAAACGATCTGGCAGACCACAAATTTCTGATGAGAAAAAAATTGATATACTGGCAGAAGTAATAGTCAACCCTACTTCTTCAACAACTCACGTTGCATCTACCTGTGAAGTCAGTCGAAGTAGGTACAGTACACAGGGTGTTGAAAAAAAAACAAATTTCATTCATACAAATTAAAAATGGTTCATCAACTCTCAGACGACGACCCAGGCCGAAGACTAGAATTTTGTGAAAATATGGAAACTAAAATTAACCAACAGCCAGACTATGTCAAAACAATTTGTTTTAGTGACGAAAGTACTTTATATCTGAATGGAAATGTAAATACACAGAATGTGAGGTATTGGAGTGACGCAAATCCGCACCTGGTTCGTGAAACACATACCCAATTTCCCCAGAAGGTGAATGTTTGGGCAGGTATCCTGGGAAACCACATCGTTGGGCCTCTTTTTTTAAATGCTAATTTAACTGGTGAGGTTTATCTGGAGCTGTTGCAAAACGCAATAGAACCGTTAATCCTTGAAATTTTGGAAGATAATCCAGATGAATTCGGCAATTTGGAAATAACATTTCAATAGGATGGTGCTCCTCCACACTATTACGGTGCAGTAAGACGGTATTTGGATGAGGAGTATCGTGGTAGATGGATTGGACGACGAGGTTCAACGGAATGGCCAGCTCGATCACCGGACCTCACACCTTTGGATTTTTTACTATGGGGGTACCTTAAATCAAAGGTTTACGCCACTGAACCTGACAATAGTGACGTTTTAAAACAACGTTTTGTTGCAGAGTGTGAAGCTGTTTCCACAGACACATTTGCAAAAGTACGAAAAGAGTTCAAAAATAGGATATTTCACTGTCAGGAAGTGAATGGAGGTCAGTTCGAGCAATTTCTTCAAGTAGATACTGATTCTTAAATCTGTAATCAATATCATACTGAATGGAATTTAAATTTTAATGTTTACTAATGAGCCATCAAAACTGCCATAAACACAAACAAAATTAGTATCATTGAATATGTTTTTTCGATACCTTTTAGAAGAGGTGTCGCTTGCCGTAGGGTTCCATTTAAAATGATTGGTCACAATGGCCTTGTGACGTCATCTTTGACGATTTCGTCATCTATCATCACTAGTAGGGAAGTTTACAACCTTTAATATTCAGTTTCCAAATTTCACTTGTTTATGTATAATCGTTCCAAAAATAAGAGGGGGGGAGAGGACTTTTGAGAAGCACTGTATGCGTGTTGTTTTAGTTTTTTCAAACTATAATTTTTGCTTTCAAACTTTTTTATTTGATACGATTATATTAACTGCAGTCAAATTACAGATTAATCGCTCCAAGCAAAAACTAACAAATGCGATTTGCTCTCTCTCTCTCTCTAACTGAATGGACCACCAAGAACCGGGAAGATCTACCTCGGTGTACAAATAGACACCTACCTTCATACTTTCCGTGGTTGAGTTGCATGCATATATACAAAGCAAATACGTCGTTTTTCTCACGATTTATAATTACCGAGCCTGCTAATAATGCGCTTCCTAGTGATGTGGCCGATTCGATACCAGCAGCAACACAAACGAAGAAATTCCTGCGGAGTGCTTGGGTGGTAGCGACTCGCTCTGGCGGAATGGTTGAGATACATTTATTTTTCATATTTAACGAATAAAATGTAATCATCACATAAAATTAACTGAATTATACATTGTGATTAAATGTCTGCATGCTAATCGGAATTTTGTTGGTGAATTTAACAAAGGTCAAGCGTCGCATGTACTTGTTTAATCAGTATTTTAGAATATATATATTACTGGAGAATGATTTTGACTAAGTTTTCAGCAATATTATGCGAAATCATTCATTCTTGATATACAAAGTGTTCTCAAAGTTGAGGCATATTTTTTAATAGAACGTAGAACTCGTCCAAATGGATCATTCTACCAAAATTTGCGCAAATAAAAATTCAAAATAACAAACGCGCAAAACTGACCGATGAACACCAGGGACAAGCTAGAAACGAGATCAGATCACTTTGCGAAACCATTAAGCTGGATTTATAGTTAGACGGACTGTAAACGTAGACGCACTGTATACGTAACAAACGGACTGTAAAATATTATTAAATTTATAAATAGACGGAACGGAATTTTTGCGCATGGGTAGAAGTGATAGTGACATTCAACATAACCCACACATTATACGAATCATAAACAGCCTGTGTTGGTTTGGATTTGTATTATATTCTAAATATTCATCTATGCTTCGTTTTCTGTGTCTATATACATCTTATCTGTGTCACAATGGATTATGAAATACATGAAGGTATGCTTCGTGGTGCCGTGGGACTGTTGTTGTGTGCAGTAGCATTGGAAAAGTGTCGACAAACTCGAAGAATAATAATTATGCGACTAAGACGTTAGAAGGCGAGTAGTTTGCGTCAACACATGTTCACCTCCTACGAGAGATGAAGATGGGTTGCGGAAACTAAGGTGGCTACCTCCAAGTGGTATCGCTGGATAACGGGGTTGACAAGGAAAATCCAGTGGGAATGACCAGAAATGGTCAAAACCTGCGGATCTCTAAGTCAATCTCAAACTAAATGCCACCACAACATGGCTTAATCCAAGGCGTCAAGCGACCCGTGCCGAGGGATGGATGATACCTGAGCCAGTCAGGTATCACAAACGGAGCCTCTGGGATACATGGCGACCTCCCAGAGTAATCTGTCCTACACCTGCGCAGGGGGCACCGCAGGTGTGGACGACCCTTTCCCCTACACTCGTGGGAACGAAATGGAAACCACAGAGAAAAACAACCCTGGGGAACTTCCAGTTGAAGAAGACCCAACACCGATAGCGGGTATGGAAGTCGAGGAGATTCCAGTTGAATCATACTTGGCACCAGAAACCGTAAACCCAACCGAGGAGGGATCAGCAGATGGTCGAACACCTACTGAGAAACTCCCGGAAACAGAGTGGATTCCAAAGCCATTTGGTAAAATGGAAACCAAAAAGATTCTTCAGCTCAACAAAACCCAGGACATGGGGATAGATACTGAAGAATGGCTTGTCATTAAGAGACAAGAGGAGGCCTCGGGTCTAACTCTTGTCTTTCAATCTTCGACTGTGACGCCCTAAGTAGTAGGCGACACAGAACCTTTGGAGGGATCAGCCCGGAAACAGGCATGAATCCGAAGAACCTTATCAACAGGCTTCTAAACCTAATTAAAGGCACAAACCTGTTTGAATGAGGAACCACTGACGACAGAGTGATACAATAGACCCCAGCTGGTCGCAGTGTCAAGGGAAGCTAAGTGCTAACCCTGTCTCTGGCTCGTTAGCTTCCAACCAACCAACCAACCAAGACGTTAGAAAACAAGACCCATAAACCGTAATAGAAAAGTAGAGAATGCCTTCAATAATTTTTTAAAGATGAAGACTGTTAATCCAGATCAATTCTTTAAGTATACGTGAATGACTGTTCCAGTATTTAATGAATAATTAGGTCTTGTAAAAAACATCACACATAATTCTTTATTTTGATTGGCCGGACGCAAGAAACGTAGTATAAGAGATGAAAGTTGGCCAACTCTTCCGTTCCAGTCCGTTTCACTTACGTTACGTCATGCGTTTACGTTCATTTATAAACAAGAGTACATAAATTATATAGTTGATCTTTTTGCAGTGCGTCTACATTTACAGTCCGTCTAACTATAAATCCAGCTTTACAGGAGCATATTACGCATCGTTACTAGACAAGCTGAAGGCAGAAATTGCGGAAAAACGGACACATTTTGTCTTGTATCTTTGTTGGGTCGGTTTTTTTTCAGATCACCTCGTATCTTCTTGTGCTGGAAGGTTATCAGTGTATGGGAAAATTACAACCAAATAATGTTTTAATTTTGAGTAATTTATAATCATTTGAAGACCAAAATTCTCAAAAATAATAACATGGAAAATAAACTGTGAAAATGTTTATTAAAATTTGAGCTTCTATCAATTCTTACTTATGTTCAAGCAGAACCATTTCAACAGCCTCACGAAGTCGGTCTCTACCAACAACAAAACCGCCGACACGCACCAACCAACGAGGAGATTTTCTTTTTGTGAATGCTCTGGCACTCGACGGACTCGAGGTGAACGACCGTTGCGGTTATTCCTCTTGCTCGCGAGTACTGCCTCTGGCCATTACCATCACCGCCGAGGCTCACAACGACCACGAAGACGGTGTCCGCCGTGCTGGATGATGGGAGCGGGGCGCTCCGATCTAGCAGCGGCGGTCCGAGCGAAAATCGGGATTTCTAGGGGTCGCGTCCCAGAGGAGTTACAATGTAGAGCACTCATTGGGAATCTAGCACTTTACATAGAGATATTTCAACACTTACAGGGTTTATTCATCCTTGAAACGTGTACTCGTATATTCAAAAATCTTGATAACTTCAGGAAAAACTCTGGAATCCACAATTTGAATACGAGTATAAAGGATAACTTCCATGATCCTTTCACAAAAGCCATCATTTCATATACAGAGTGGGCCATTGAAAACGAAACAGCGGCTCTGTAGGTCGGCAGAACCGAATTATATAAAAACGCTCGGACGCGTCAACTACATTTTCGAGGGGGACATCGTTCGCGATGAAATTCACCCGAAATACATTCCATCCCTCGTAGCTGTGACCGCCACCCCTAAATTTTTAAATGGCAACATATGGCAAGTGATACCTCATTTGAAAGGTATTTTCCTTCTTAATATCAAACAACAAAAATAAATTGATTCTATCGATTCATTTTCGAGATATAGGAACTTGAAGTTGGGAAATCACTTTTTATTCACTCAATCAATAAAAACAATATCTAACAATGCAACTGTTTAAAGGTAATTATCATTGTCAGGGAATTAAATAATCTAACCGTTTACCAACAAATAACATGCATTTCCGTTTCAAATTTTTATTTCATCCTCATTTACTTGATCGAAAAAAATTTAAGGTTCTTAAGAATCGATAAAAAGACGTTTTCTCGAATTCGACTCAAATGCGAGTACAACAAAAACATGTAGGAGATATTTTTTTTCGCCATATCGCAATTGTGGACGTCTACTAGTGTCAAACTGATCTTTGATTGAACGACATTAGAGTGAATTACTTGACTAAAGCTGCTGAATATCTTTCCGCAATAATGGTGTATACGATCGCGGAAAGAGTTGAAATAATAATAATTTTTTCAAAGAATGATGAGTGCGGTAACCGTGCAGTTAATTTGTCCAATGAAAAGCATCCAGATAAACTTGTTGCTAGAAAATACGTTCTAGAATTAGTGCAAAAATTTCGTCAAACTGGATCAGTAGCCAACAAGAAACGAGACCCAGAACGTGAATTTCCGTTGAGAAATTAAGCTGTTGAAGTTGCACTTTTAGGACAAGTTCATGCAGACCCAACATTGAGCACAAGGAAATTGACTAGTATTACCAATATCAGTAGAACCAGTATCCGCCGGATCCTGAAACATCATAAATTCCACCCCTACAAAATACATTTGGTACACCAATTGAATGAAGATGATTTTGATAGGCGACAGGAATTTTGTGAAATTATGACTACGAGAATGGATGCTGATGAGAATTTCCTTTTTAACATCTGCTTTTCTGATGAGTCTACATTCTTTTTGAATTCGACTGTGAATCGTCATAATTGTCGTTATTGGTTGGATGCCAATCCACATGTTTTCCACGAAGTCCATACTCAAACTCCCCAAAAACTCAATGTCTGGGCCGGTATTTTTGGGGACCGTTTGATTGGACCAGTATTTCTCGACGGTAACCTGCAAGAAACTTATTTGGAATTATTGAATGGATTTGTTTATCCACAATTAGTAGACATCATTGAAAATTACGATCGTTACCATGAAGACCACTTGATATTTCAACAAGACGGGGCACCTCCACATTATGCACAGCATATTAGGGCGTTTTTGGATAGAATGTTTCCTGGAAGTTGGATTGGAAGAAGAGGCTCTATAGAGTGGCCAGCCAGATCTCCAGATTTAACCCCACCCGACTTTTTCCTATGGGGTCACTTGAAAAACAAAATATTCGCAACCTAACCAGAATATCTGGAAGATTTGCGAAGGAGAATTATTGAAGAATGCCGTCGAATAACGCCGGAAATGCTACGAAATGTGAGGTCTCGTTTTGAACAGAACTTGTACTATTGTATGGAAATGGGTGGTAGACAGTTTGAACCTTTAGTTCATTGACAATAATTATTATTGCGACAGTTGCTTTATCAGATATTGTTTTTATTGATTGAGTGAATAAAAAGTGATTTTCCAACTTCAAGTTCTCTCTCTCTCTTTCTCTCGAAAACGAATCGATAGAATTATTTTATTTTTGTTGTTTGATATTGAGAAGGAAAATACCTTTCAAATGAGGTATCACTTGCCATATGTTGCCATTTAAAAATTTAGGGGTGGCGGTCACAGCTCCGAGGGATGGAATGTATTTCGGGTGAATTTCATCGCGAACGATGTCCCCCTCGAAAATGTAGTTTTTATATAATTCGGTTCTGCCGACCTACAGAGCCGCTGTTTCGTTTTCAATGGCCCACTCTGTAGGTCCCCGAATAACGTGGGCATTCTTATGTTTAATAAACTACCACCCTAGATAAAATTTCAAAAAAGTCTGAAGGATTTGCTTGTCCGTCAAAGTTATTATTCCATGAAAAATTTTTGTACTACTAGTTAGTCAACATTATGATATTAGGTTAAAATCTAATTAAGTTCTCTCTTTTTTTTATGACGACTCCCATACAGTTGTAATTGTAAATTGCACAAAAAGATAGAGAGAGATACTAATACAACATAGGAAGTGATATGAAAATTCTGGTTCAGACAAAGTCAATTTCGGGGAGGCGCTTCAAATTTTGTATTGCTCGCACAATTCCTTGCACAACTCCCATGACAGATTCTAGCAAAAGGCAACTTTTGTATCTGAATGACGAAGTACAAAATTCAATTTAGGTACTTCAGTTGTTATCTTAGGTCCCCCCTACATGATAATAGAAAATCAAGATTCAGACCTTTATTTGTGATAGATCCCGGACTTGATGCTTCCAATGGACTGTCTGGATTCGAACCGGTTTCCTGTTTTATGCTGCAAGAAAAAAAAACAACAATAATTTATCAGTTTATATAAAAACGTCACCTAGCTAAAGAACACCCCTCGTAACATAAAGCGGTAAAATATTAGGTCATAAAAATAACTAGTTCACCCCCTCTCTTCTCGTATAGCAGATATTCTGAAAAGCGGTCGGCTTAATGGGGTAATGTCCACATGAGCGCACGCTCCAATGTTTAGGGATGATCACCACCCTGAAATCGGATATACTGAATTAATTCTGCTTTGAAGCTCAGGCGGATGGTGTGAACTCAGTTAATTTTTCAGTCAGCCTGAAATGACGGCCTTCATTGATTTGTGATACGGTATCCACTTTTAGGGATGCATACACGAATCGAGAATGGATTAAAAGATACAATTTGATTAATTTGTTGAAAATATAAACAGGATGTTCATAAAATCAGATGTGGAATCATCTGCGACTGAAAGATAAACCTTAGTCACTATCTTCCATCGTCAAGATAACCTCTTGTGGGGTATTCATGTTGAAAAGGGAAATATTGATAGAAAGATTTTTCTGTGAATTGAAAAATCCACGATTAAAATGAAGTTATTTTTTGTGAATGTCTAACAGAAAACAACTACTTCCCCGGCTAAAGCCACGCTGGACATTGAACTACATCTGATAGATATTCTGAAAAGGCCCTAACTCAAAAAAAAAAATCTGAAATTGAAAATTTGCATTTTCATTCAGATAGTTATTTGATTTTTTATTCCAGTCTTAATTAAGAACTCAATGTCCAGCGTGGCTTTAGCCGGGGAAGTAGTTGTTTTCTGTTAGACATTCACAAAAAATAACTTCATTTTATTCGTGGATTTTTCAATTCACAGAAAAATATTTCTATCAATATTCAATTGAAAATGTTTCCCTTTTCAACATGAATACCCCACAAGAGGTTATCTTGACGATGGAAGATAGTGACTAAGGTTTATCTTTCAGTCGCAGATGATTCCACATCTGATTTTATGAACATCCTGTTCATATTTTCAACAAATCAATCTATCATACCCCATGACAGGTTTTAATGTCAGAAAACACTAATTTCAAAGTGTCTCTCCAAAAGAAATGATTCTAACTTTTTCCATCTTTGCAAAGTGCGATTGCTTCTTGAAAATGTGTTTCCCATTTCTTCCGGTCTTCCTGATGATCGTGGAAGCGTGAAATAGATTTTCGTCGACAAAAATGTATTGAAGACCTAGTGAATGCGATGTCTCTCCTGCGTCAATGTTACGAATGATTTCTGGTGAGTACTCTCTTTTGGAAAACATTCTTCTTTGCCTCATTCATCTTCATGAGTTCTTAATTAAGACTGGAATAAAAAATCAAATAACTATCTGAATGAAAATGCAAATTTTCAATTTCAGATTTTTTCTTTTGAGTTAGGGCCTTTTCAGAATATCTATCAGATGTAGTTCAATGTCCAGCGTGGCTTTAGCCGGGGAAGTAGTTGTTTTCTGTTAGACATTCACAAAAAATAACTTCATTTTATTCGTGGATTTTTCAATTCACAGAAAAATCTTTCTATCAATATTCAATTGAAAATGTTTCCCTTTTCAACAATTTGATTAATTATTAAAAATGCATATGCATTTTTTCGTCCTTTTTTAGCATGGTGGGTGGGTGGGTTTGGTTCAAAGTATTTTTTTTATTTGTATGGACAACAATTATACAGTAAGTACTAGATAACATTGAGCAGAAAATGAAGTTAGAATTTGTATACAGGGAATGGGGTCAAAAGTACGTTCAAAATCAGAATTTCACCATTAATATTACGAACGATCTTTGCGTTGCGTATGATATATCGTTGGATTCAGAATTTAAGTGTAAATGTCAATTAAACAAAGAAACTTTCTTGTGACTGCAGACACATTATCTCCAATCAACAACATGGTTTCAGCCAAGGTAAATCTACTTGTACTATTTTTATACCAAAATCACATTATAAATACTACAGATTTAGCGAAATCATTTGATCGAATATTAAGCTATTAATCGCAAAACTATTGGTATAAATGGTCAGGATTCGAAGTTATATCAATGGAAGAGTACAATATGTTAAATATGGAAACTCCATTTCGATGCCGGTTACAGTAACTTCAGGAGTACCTCAAGGTTCACATTTAGGACCGATATTATTCCATTTATTCATCAATGATGTAGATTGTAGTATACCTCAAAGCTGGCGATCTTAAGACGTTCCTTATAATTAATAGTTCAAGAGAAGCCGAATCATTGCAATATGATCTAAATAACTTTTCACGTTGGTGCGATATTAATATCTTACGGTTGAACACTGATAAGTGTCATAAGATCACTTTCAGCAGATTAAAACATCCTATACAGTTTTAATATAAAATCAAAGGAACAGTTCTTGGTGAAACAGACAATGTCAAAGATCAGGGAATTATATTTGATTCAAAAATGTCCTTCAAACAGCACATAAATGATTGTGGCTTCACGTTCTTTGAAAATGTCAGGATTCATTCTCAGGAACTCTAATTCATTCAATGCGACCATTGTCAAACTATCAAAATTAAGACTGGAATAGAAAATCAAATAACTATCTGAATAAAAATGCGAATTTTCAATTTCAGGTTTTTCTTTTGAGTTAGGGTCTTTTCAGAATATCTATCAGATGTAGTTCAATGTCCAGCGTGGCTTCAGCCGGGAAAGTAGTTGTTTTCTGTTAGATATTCACAAAAATAACTTCATTTTTCAATGTAGGTACCAGATAATTGGTAGACTAGCGCTTACTTCACTGTACCAGGAGATTATTCCAAGGATTCCGATTGCAAAGGGTGTATTCGACTATTCTGGGAAAGTTATGCAGTTTACCTTATAGGACAGCCCTCCGGTAAGCAATTTTCTTTATTTCATAACTATATGTTTATGAGATTATTTTGGTTTTCTCTTGAGAAAGAATTGCTTCTGGAGAAGATCGTACCTCTGCTTAACTTGTCCCATAACACTCGATTTAATATATTCCTCAAGCATAAAATTTGATTCACATTTAATTAGTTCCTTTTATCGATTTACTTCATTCAATTCACAGTGAGGGTTATTTGATTTTTGATCGTTGTAGAATCAATTCATTTAAGTTACTACCTTGTCGCCAAGACAAGGGAAATTCATTCAATTTTTTTGAGAATCAACTGGCTTATCGATTCGAAAAGGGAATTGCCGCCCTATTATTATTTTCAAAGTGCAAGAATTTCATTCATTCTTGTATTATTTATTTATCTAAGAGAGTTGTGCCCACTGAAAGACGTGCGGTCTCCCTCTTCGGTTTATCTCTGAAAATTCTTCAATAAAAAGAATTATTTAACTTTATCTTTATCTAAGAGAGTTGTGCCCACTGAAAGACGTGCGGTCTCCCTCTTCGGTTTATCTTTGAAAATTCTTCAATAAAAAGAATTATTTAACTTTATCTTTATCTATGAGAGTTGTGCCACTGAAAGACGTGTAGTCTCTCTCTTCTTATCTTAACTGAATCGTATACTTTTGCGTTAGGGCCTGATTAATATCTTGGTTCATGAATACAAACTTTTTGTAGCTTACTGAAGTATTTTGGTTCATAACGCTATATTCTCGTTTGGTACTTGCTTTAACATAGTATATTTTTGCATTGGCAACATTTAAGTATATTGCTTTAAAATATTTTTTCTCTGGCAACCTTTGGAGTATTCTGCTTTAAAATACTATATTTTTTCTCTGGCAACTTTAGAGTGTTTTGCTTCAAAATACTATAATTTTTCTCTGGTAAAGTTTCAAGCAATTTTTTATATTTCTTACACAGAAAAATCTTTTTATCAATATCCAACTGAGAATGTTTCCCTTTTCAATCTTGATGAGATTATGACAGAAACATGTGGCAAATTTCAGGTTTATTTCAATTAGTTTAAAATCGATTGCTCCTTACTATTATTATTACAGACAAACAGACAGACAAGAAAGCGAGTTAATATTGCATTGTCATCTAATTCTGAAATTTGTACCGAACGGACAAACAGACAAGAAAAGCAAGTTAATATAGACATGGTGAAATAAATAAAATGAACCCATTGATTTGCTTGTTTTCAATTTTATGTATTCTAACTATTAGGTACTTGATGATGTTAAGTAGGTCATTTATTAATTTATTTACAGAAAATTTCGTTGTTATATTAAGTGACATTTGGAAGGCAGTTAAATTTAGTGAACATTGACTTATCGATCATTCTGTTGGTGCTATGGAGAGGTTGTGTCATCCTAACCTCACTTTTTCATCCGTAAACGTTCTACAGACACACGAACAAACAGACAGACAAGAACTATTGCATTGTTTGAAGGTTGTAGACGATGTGTCTTATACGTTTCGGACGTATCGCTTATGTATTCTGACGATCGTCTTGTTGCATGTCTTCAGACACTGACAAGTTTGGGTGCTTCTTACCAATTTATATGACTGCCGGTGCAATGATGCGTGTAATCCCGCCATGTGCAGTGGTGCGTGTAATTTGGTGCGGTGGTGCGTGAAGTTTCGCGCCTCTGCAGCCCGCCAGAAAGAGCAAGCAGTGGTTTCCATACGTTCTTGATCTCAACGCTTGGTTGACTAAAGGCGTTATTGGTTTCGATGCAGACGGCCTCTTTGAACTTTCGTTTGAACCAATGCTCCTCTCTATGTAGAACACTTGCGTCGTCCCATAGAACTCGATGGTGCTATGGGACGACGCAAGTGTTCTACATAAAGAGGAGCATTGGTTCAAACGAAAGTTCAAAGAGGCCGTCTACATCGAAACCAATAACGCCTTTAGTCAACCAAGCGTTGAGATCAAGAACGTATGGAAACCACTGCTTGCTCTTCTGTGGCTGCAGAGTCGAAACTTTACGCACCACCACACCGCAATTACACGCACCACTTGAATCCATTAAGACATGGACGTCCGAAACGAGAGTAATAATTTTTCCATTTTAGTAATCATTTCATTGTCGTCCAGTTAGTTAGTTGAAAATCGATTTCAAGATTTGTACCGAACAAACAGTCACGAAAGCGAGCTAATAAAATGTGGTAATAAAATGTGGTAATAAAATAGGATCGCGGATTATTTGGAACACCTTGAAAATTGATTGTGAAAGTGTTCCCAAATAATTTTTCTCAGTTAAACCGGGTTTTTCTGTTTATAAAGATTTAAAAGCCATTCTGTATATTTCTTTGAGTGAATCCAAAGATTGGTTGTTCTTCGAATATCATAATGAAACAAACATCAAGTAGGTGATGGTGATAAGTGATGTAATCTTGAAAAGCAAAATGACAACTTTCATGACTTCCGGAATACAAGAGGATTGTTTCTATTTACCTAAATTTAAATTGACGTTCACATCAGCATGAAAGTGATTAGCATATAAATTAACACTTCAGTTGAATGGTAGAAGGGATTTTTTCCACAAGTGTAATTGTACTTACTTCAAAACAAAATGCACGCATTAAAAATACGAAGAATCGAGGATTCTGTTATGAATATTTTCTGGTGAATTTTTACACATCGAAAAAGTTTTTTTGATATCTGGGAATTGAATGGAATATACACCATAATTCTACTATTGCATTTCTGGCACTGTTCAGTAAAACGTTGAATCCAGCATTTGTTTTGTACAGAAGCGACCTTCAGACAGCAACTACAATTAGAAATCAATAACTTCAACTCGACTGTCCCTGTAATTTATGATGGAATGAATAATTGATTGTTTGGAACAGAATGCCATACCATTTTGCCCACATTTGACGAACACGATCGCTTGGATTTAATCACATACCCATAAATCACCTTCTGAAACAAAAACAGGTGGATATGCTATCGTGCGGTGCAAATGTGAGGATTTATTCCATGTGGATTTGATAATCAAACATGGATTGATAAAAAAAAACTAGCCAAAAGGATGATTTTCTATAATTTGTATTTTTTATGAAAACTTCCTCATTTGCAGATGGCATGGGAACTACCTATGACACTTAAGAGGAAATAGAAAATTGCATCTCGCACTGAAAGATGGCCCTACTAATTCTGTTAGATTTCAATAGAACTAAACTGATGATTGATATATCTAGGGCGGCTATGTAGTTTTTTTTGTCATTATTTTTCAAATCGTTTATAGTTTTGGAAAATCTGATGTGCAGATGAAAAAAAACTATATAGTGATTCAATTGTCCTGCATCCGATGGTAGTAATAATAAAATTATGAAAGTTAGTACCCTAAGACATTGTGGATTAAATACGTAAAGAGTTTGCCTCTTTCAACTGTAGACAACATAGACGGTGTTACTATATCATTTAATCTTAGAGTTTAATTCGATAGTGTATTTAGTTACCAGTGGACCAATTCTGAGAGCTTTGCTATTGTATGAGAGAAAATGGCAAGGTTTTCAAATAATGTTAATACAAAATACCAGACAGGGAGCACACCCCTACGACGACGATATAATGGAATACTTATCCGCAAATAAATTGCTTTTGGAATTAATGCGGTAAAAAAAACATCTTATAGCGATTGCCAATCTCAAGAAAAGATCCAAAAATAAGATATGATAATGTTGATCTGTGATAAACTTCCTATCTCTAGGTTTTTTATGTGTTCGTCGTGTAAAAAAATGTATATCAGTTTTTTTATATCTAATACCTCTGTACGTTTACAATGATTTTGTTTTGAGTAAACCTTTGAATTTTTTTCAACCGACGAAACCAAAAAGGAGGAGGTTTTCTAGTCGACGCGTATATTTTTTTTTATGTATGACCACGCATAATTTTTTACTGAGACGTCCGATTCCGATAATTCTTTTTTCAGTGGATAGGGTGTACTTCGAAGTTGGTCCCATTTGAATTTAAAAGAAGAAATCCATTCTTAAGGGTAGCAAAATCATAAAGAATTTTAATATGTTTTGATATGATATGATAACATCCTAAATAATTTCAATTTGTTCAATGTGATGTAAATGTCTCACTGATTTATGTCTTATGTACCTATTGACTTGCCTGATATCATTTTTTAACCGACGAAACCAAAAAGGAGGAGGTTCTCTATTCGACCCGTATATTTTATGTTTTTCCATCATATTTTTTTATGTATGATCACGCATAACTTTTCACTGAGGCGTCCGATTCCGATAATTCTTTTTTCAGTGGATAGGGTGTACTTCGACTTTGGTCCCATTTGAATTTAAAAGATGATATCCACCCCTAAGGGTAGCGAAATGAAGGATATTGATCACTCACCCTCTGAATTCTGGTCCGTTAACCGATTCTATCAGGCATAACTTTGTACTGGGTTCTTCGATTTGGATGATTCTTTTTTTATTAGAAAGGGTATACCTCATATTTTGTCGCCGACTCAAAATTAGTTACTTACATTGGTTAGGAGCTTAGTTATTGAGACTAAAAAGGTTTATTTTATTTTTTACTTTTCAGTTCCGTATTTCGTCGGTTTAATTTTTTGTTAATTTATTCCTCTGTTAATTTGTGACCTGCTACAAATGTATTATAACATGTAAACGTAGTCAATAAATTTCTCTTCTCTATTCATTTCAAATCATATTGGGTCATATAAAGAAATACAATCGAAAAAAATGATGGGTTTGTCTGTATGGAAAATATATAATTACCATAAAAACTGAAGCTCATTCAATGAGCATTTATTGAACAAATAAAAAAGTTTTATAAACTCGCCTATTGAAACAGTGGGTTTTGCTTCAATATGTTAGAGGTTTTTCATAATGATTTTTAAGGAATATTGGCCTGCCTAGGTAAGTACAAAAAATAACAACAAACTATAAACAAATTTGTTTTTGATACCAGAAGTAAAACGAAAAGCCTAACAATTTTAAAGGTTCTCAATTTTAAAGCGTTTAATAAAATATCGGAAAATTCATCTTCAGTAATAGATACTCCAGATACTCCATATATTAAAATACAAGTGCTCTCAAATCCTGACCTAATTATATGTATATAAACTAAGAGGTTCTGTTTTTTTCCGGTTCTATTTTTTTCCAAATAAATTATAGGCGCCTGATTTACTTCCTACACATCTACTGAAAACAAGGAATGAAATTGAGATTTTAATCATTGCTCAGGCTCCTTGAGATTTGAATATAATTCAGCTCGCGGAAATCGATGAAACCGGCGATTACGCTACAGCTAGGCTCCTACCTGGTGAACGTGGAATCGGCGGCGTTTCCCGGGGAGCTCGGGGTCGAGCTGGTGGCCTCCATGTCTCCCAGATATGGTGCACCACATTTTCACCCCGTCATATTTCGGTCACGCGCTCCCACTGTCGATTTCATCCGAAACTGGCGATTGGGAGTCCCTGCGATGCTGCTCGTGACGACATTAGGGGCTGCACCGTCCCATTATTTGGGGGTTGGTTGTTCGAGAAGCTCGTCTTTTCGACAGTGTTGTCGGTGTTGGAACGCGTGATTCTACTTCCTTGATACTGAGTATGTAAACGATATTTCCACGACATGTCTTCTTCAGACCCGAAGCAATATATATTTTTTTTCTGTGACGGGAAAAAAGTTTGACATTTTATCTCTGTTGACATTTAACAAAATATCGCTTTTTATGAAATTACTTTTTTCCCCGGCAAAAAAGTGAGTACTTTTTTCCCGGATATATATACACATAAGTGAAGGTAGATAATTAATTTTAGAATATTTTATTATACAAAAGTTACATTTCCTTTATATCAAAAGTACAATTATTAAATGTGCATTGCATGAATGACATATATGTTCTTCGAACTATTCGGTACAACAGTCGAATTTTCTTGTGTTGAAATTATATTTTTTTGGACACAACTGCCGTTGATGTACCGTACCTAGTCCCAAATCGGGTGTTATTTCAGCACTGAGTGCCACATGTTCTAAACACTTTATTAGCTATTTATGTCCTGTGTGCTACCGATTCATCAACATACCCTTCAGCGACCGTTCATCGGAAGCATTATTTAAAAAATTACTAATTTGTGTACTCGTAAAAATCGCAGCTTTCCCATTTTGTTTCAGAAATGTAATTAGTTTCAAATATTTTGAAATGTCTACATTATTATTGGATTGTAACATACTTTTAATCATTGAATAATTCGACCACACTGTTGATGGCTTTTGTTGTTGTGCCAGTTCCGAAAAATAAGCCAATAACACCGTCTCCGATGAAGAACTGCATTTTTTCATCTTCCATAGGCTTTTTCATTTAGATGACAAATTACTAACTTTGTTTACCTGTCAGACCCAACGGCATTGACGGGGATTTTTTTAAGGAAATAAAATATTTCCGAGTTTTTCTATGGATAGTTGACTTGAATTTACATGGAGAAGAAAACTCACCATTAGAAAATATTCGTGTACATTATTTTATCTACGAATGAAAGGTTTTTGGCGGTATAAAATAGGTAATAAGTACTTAACCTACAAAGAAAGTTACGAACGCCAATGTATGCAGGTGCATTTGTCATGAAGTTGACTGTTGACATAATGTGAAAATACCGCTAATTTTGAACTAAGCCAATCTCAAATTGTTATTTCAAAACTAACCAATGGCTATTCACTTTCCCAATAGTCTCAAAACGAGCGCATGCGCCTTAAAAAATCATCTAAATGAAAAGGCCTATTCCATAAATTTTCCGCGATTTTCCGCGATTTTTGTAATGCTACTTTCGCTACATCTACTAACTGCGGTGGAGTCAGAGAAAACTCGGAATCAGACATTTTTTAACTTTATATTATTCAAAATAACTACTAAACAACCACCAAGTTCGCAATTTTTAAATCAAATCACAGAATTATATTGACAGATATTTGATTACTTTAAAGGTTTCCTTAGCAACGCAGGTCTAATTGTCGCTATAAGTACAACAGCCTACCAGTTTAAAAATTCAACTTTCACATCGATAATTTTTTGACTTTTAATATATTGTAATAATATGTTTTGCTTTTCCCGACACAGAAAAAAATTGTGTATTATACACGGGAAAAATATTAGATCACAACCTCGAGCTAAAATCTAATACTTTTTTCCATTGTATAATAAATAACTATATAAATAGAAATATCTGTCAAATTTTTAGTTGCTTATGGGTTCACCAAAGGAGATAAACAGTTTTTTTGTCTTTATGTAGTTGCTTATTCACAGAAATGAATATATACATATGTTGACTTTAGGTCTTATCAGCATATCACTTACTACTTAGATAAAAAAATATTACGAGACGCATTATTGAACAAACCATTTTATTGAGAGTTAAATTTAAAAAAAAATGTCTTTTAAAACACTTGAAAAACATTACATTTTGAGCATCTGATTCGTGTTCTTCCAGAACATTTTTCAATTCTGCATCTAGCAGCATCCTTCATTTCCTCTGCAATTGGTAAATGTTGAACAACATTGAGCAATCATTAAAGTATTGAGTGAAATACTCAAGAGGCGTTAAAACATCTCTATTGAGGTTTTCATTTTCCGTTGGTTCATAGGGAGGAATAATTAAGAACTCATAATTAATACTGGAATAGAAAATCAAATAACTATCTGAATGAAAATGCTAATTTTCAATTTCAGATTTTTTCTTTTGAGTTAGGGTCTTTTCAGAATTTCTATCAGATGTAGTTCAATGTCCAGCGTGGCTTTAGCCGGGGAAGTAGTTGTGTACTGTTAGACATTCACAAAAAATAACTTCATTTTTATCGTGGATTTTTCAATTCACAGAAAAATATTTCTATTCAATATTTAATTGAGAATGTTTCTCTTTTCAACATGAAAGAAGAGGTTTGGGAGATCGGATGTGTTTCGATCGCGTCACTGAAATCCAAAAATGTGTTTGCTTTTCGTCGGCCTTGTGTCATGAAATACCTCAATCCGAGAAATTTATTGAAAATTGGCAACGTCGGTATTGGATAATCTCGTGGCGAAGAATCTAATACGCATGTCGGAAGGAATCTATTGTTTGCTCCCGTTCCCGTGCGCGGTTTTGTTTTATTCCACTCACCTGAACGATGCAACTTTTTGTAAATGTAGGAACTCCGCATAAATCAGAATAGCAACACGGGGAAGTTGGCCAAGTCCTTAAAATAATCACTGATTTTTTAGACTAAAGGTGCAACACGATAAGAACTGTGAACTAGTACAGAATAATTTTACCTACTAAAACATACATTATTCATATTGAAACTTGCAATCGATCCGTTTCCAAGAGACGTTCTAAATTTTGAACAAAAAATGAAACAATTCTTGCCGACTTCATTCACGTTTATATCGGATTTTTACAAGCTTTTATTTAACTTCACATTTGTGTGTATGTATGTTTTGACCCACTTCTAGCTTGTTGTCCAATTAACTTGAAATTTGGCAGGTGTTCATAATTCCGGTGACAATGCATTATGTAATTTTTGCTAGAGAAAAAACAAAATGGCGAATCCAATATAGCGGACGAGTTTTGTGATTATGCTTCGATTCTATTCAAAATTGGTATGTGGGGGTTCTCGGGTACGGAGATCAGAATTTTTAAATCAAAATTCAAGATTCAAATGGCGACGAGTTTTTGTTAGGCGATTCCATAAATTGGTTGTGGGGGTTTTTTGGGGTCGGAGATCATGATTTTTTTATCAAAATTCAGGAATTCAAGATGGCGACGAGTTTTATGATTATGGCCCGATTCCATCCTAAATTTTGGTGTGTGGGGGTTTTTGGGCTCTGACATCATGATGTTTTTGTCAAAATTAATAAATGCAAGATGGTGGCTCCAAGATGGCGACGTGTTTTGTTAATATATATATGGCCCGATTCCATTCAAAATTGGTATGAGAATTTTTTTGGGATCGGAGATTATCAATTTTGGTCAGAATTCAATAAAATGACGGATTTCATGAATGACTAGAAATAATTGAATAGAAATGATAAACAAATTTGGACAAGCTTTTATAAAAATGCACTAAACAGGAAAAAAATTTATTTAATTTTTGATAGGTTTTTGAAAAAAAAAAAATTTTTTTAAATCCTGCTTTATATATAACCGACCTATAAATCGTCAAAAAAATTATACATTTATCAAAATTAAAACAATTTTTAGGAATAAATACATATGATGACTAAACTCGTATGCTTTCAATCAATACACTCGACCAATTTATAAAAGTTTTTTCTTCTGTTAAAATTTTCAAACATCCAGTTCTAATGATATAAACTACGAAAATTCATGAAAAAAACAGTAATCCATGTTTGAAACCGAGTGCTAGCGTGATCTGGCGGGAAGTAATATCAACCAGAATACACAAAAGTAGAATTTGCATCATTTCCCATCAACTTTATTCTACTTGTCAGCAGATGGCACATTGGTTCAATTCCGAAATGATTTCCCAGTCTACTCCATATATTCAAATTCACGTGATTTTTTCGAGAAACTCGATTCGCATCACGGTGAATTCTAAAAAGTAAACAGATTGGTGATGATTTCATTCGAGTTTGCAGACGCCAACAAATACTCTAAAATCCTAATCATCTGGAAATTAAACCTTGTAGGACCGACCTGATGGATATCTTATCAGATGCAATCCAATTTTCGTCGAGGCATTAGCCAGAAAAGTAGTTGTTTTCTAATGGATAGCTGACCCCCCATACACCCAGTTTATATGTTAGCAGTAGCGTAGATGATCCCTATCACATATTTATCTTTTAATTTTCATCATGGTAAATGTTATTGCTTTAGTTGCATACTTGAAGTAGAGATGGCGTTAACTAATAATTATTTCTATGTATGTCAGTAATATTTTGATGAACTTTAAATTGCTCATTTTATGCGAGTTCACAGGCATTGTCTGCTTAACCATGTACTGATGAGGGAAAAATAGTCTGAAACTAATATACAGGTGGTCAGCCCGAATTTAATTGATTGTTTTTCCTTTTCCCATCAAATATCTGCAAAGTCATCTTGTAACTTTGCACGATTATCCAACCAACGTAATTAAATTTTCGTCGAGTTATTAGCCAAAAAAGTTGTTGTTTTCTTATTAATATTTGACCCCCAGTATACCTTCTGCCGTGCTAAGCAAGAATGTCGTAACTGACATTTAAAAAAAAAAACGCAACTTCTGAGAAATTTTGGTTGACGGAGCTATTCAACTGAAGACTAATTCATTTTTAAATTTGTCATATCTACAGACTTTACAATACAAAAATGTCGTATCTGATATTACTAAGCAAAATTGTCGTATCTGCGATTGGGAGGTTCGACATTTTACTTAGTAATACACTATGAAAAATTCACTTATCACTGACATTTTGTGATTATGTGTTGTAACACCCCATAAGGTGTTATGTTATTATTGTTTTTTACTTTTTGGCATCAATGAAAGTATCTATTTTTCTGGTAAATTATGAGATTGAAATTTTATTATTGTAAGAAATAGTGGAAGTCATTTAGAAATTTTATTTTCTTTCATTGAAATAATACTCATAAAAGTTGTTGAATTTATTGTAAGTGAAATATTTCTCTATATGGTGGTTACTGGAAGTCAAAAAAATAATCTATTATGGGTTTAGAGTTTAATTGTTTATTTAAGTTCGAACGCTTGTTTAGATTTTTTCACACAGTTAAGTGTTATTGTCTAAATGCCGTTGTGCTGAAATAACAAGAATTATTCCTGGGGAAGATTAATCTGGAAAAATCACACCATAATTAGTAACCAATAGGATTTGAATATGCAAAAGTACCACTTAACTGAAAGACCAATAAGGGATTTTAAAAGGGGACTATGCCTTGTCGCTAACTTGGAGGAAAACAAAAATGAGATTAAATTAATTAATTCGGTCTGCGAGCTTCACCCGAACAGGCGTACTAGGCACGGGCGCAGTGGTTCGGTGGAAAATGTTTGGTAACAGATTCGGATTTTTTTATACGACAGTGGGGAATAATATTTTGTTTGACTCAAATTTTGAAGCGTCGAGGGATATTTATATGAAATTTCGGGATAAAGTGAGTTTTTCGTGAGTCAAAATGGGTGGTGTTTGAGTATGGGTTTTTTTTATTGTATCGTTAGATCGAAAGGGAATATATATGAGTGTAAATAAAACATGGACATGGACAGAAATCTGGGACAACTATTTGGAAAAATTGGTTATTGGAGGCAACATTTGTTCTACAGGGTAAGTGCAAAGTAGTTTAACCTTACTTTAATTTTATTGTTGGGGTGAACCACATGTACAAAAATCGTTCGTATTTATGCAGGTGTATTATCTGTTCTGGTATTGACGCCAATGCACAAAAAGTTCTATTAAAATTAGGAAATTGTCGGTAAACATAAAATATGAGGGTTTTACGGGAAATATGGATTTCATTTGTTTTAAAAATATATGAGCTCTTTTATTGAAATGAATTTGGTGTTGATAGATGTTTTCAATCTTTGGTTGAAGCTAGATATGATTTTATTTGTTCATTTTATTATATTATTATTGTTTTTCTAAGATTTTTTTTTAAAGATGTTATACTTTTTTTTGTGCTTTAACTCAATAGAAGTATTAAAGTTATTTCGTGTATTATTTGAAAATAGAGTAAAGCAAAAGATAAATTGAATTCAATGTAAGTCATTTTATTTGAGAAGAAAAGTATATATATATTTATATATTTTTTCATATTCAGAAATATTTTATTTGAGTAAAAAATTACTATTTGATTCATTGGAAAAGAAAAGTTGTTCAATAGAAGACCTCGCATGTTAAGCCGAGGCCGAATTTATTGTCCTGAAGGACAGGTGACTAAAATTAATCAGTGCCTTCAAGACTTTTTCAAAAATCTGGTGAATTAAATTATTTTCAAAATTTGTGGAATGTGTAGAAAAATCTATTTTTGGCCATTCCGCTGGTGACAGCTGCCATATAATATTCAAAATATTATATGTATTCTTTTGGTCTTATTAGAACCAAAAAAAACAGATATTGTGACTATATGGGACATCAGAGAAAGATAGTGTTAGTAGTATGAATTTTTATTTAAAAGTACGGTATATTATTGACTACTTTTACACTGGTGACCAGTGGCGGGATTGAAAAAGTATAGTATACATTTTTCTGAGTAATATAAGAATTTAATTATAAATTTTTCTGATAATTTTTTATAAAAAACAAAGAGCATGGACTAACAATAACTACTACTTGTACAACTGGTGACATCGGCAAAATATTTTTTTTTAGATTTTTTTTTTTTTATTAAAATAAAAAAAGTTGTCAATAGTCAATTGACATCTTTCACAGTGTAAGTAAGAATTAGTTGTTTGTGCGGTTCAATGAGTTCCTAAAGGAGCTTAATTATTATTTGGAATAGAATGTACATTTATTCTAAGAACGTGTTGAAAACATTCTGATTCACGAAGGAACACATTGAAGGTAAGACTTCAACATGACTCAATTGCAAAACTTTTTCGACTGCCAGATCACACATCTTTGGCAAAGAAAGGGGTGGGAAGACCTTACAATACCGAAATTCTTTTGGAGATGATTTCATCACATTGAACTTTCTGAAAGCTAATCAAATGAAAACTGATCTGAGTGGCCCCTCCCCCCAAAAAATGGTACCAGGAATATCGAAAAAAAAGAAGTATAATCTTCTGGAAAAGCTGTTACCACTTCTACCAATCCACAGGCGACAGTTCTGGAATAATTTTCCATTAGCAAATGGCGACTCGTAGGAAAATATTGATGATGAATAACCTCCATGATAACTGAATAACTGGTTCTTTTATATATGCATATAATATGCAGTGATAGTTATGTTCCATTTCATCCCCTATAATTTGTGTTCACTTACAACATATTTTATAGTACTTTCCATTTTTTTTTATCATTGTTTCCAAATTCTTTTGAAAATGGATTGATATTCATTTTAGCTGAATTGTATTTTCAGGAAATAGTGGAATAAAACACAACTTCAACAAGTTAAAATATTTTTTAATCGAAGTACTAAAAAAGCATTTTATAAAATAAGGAATCTGAATATTATTTGTGTACATGTATAAGTAGGCACTTTTAGTTTATTTAAATTTGAAGTTAAAAAAAATATATTAAAAGCTATGTTACAGCATGCGGACAAGGCAATATTGTACAGTCCCCAAGGACTTCAACATAAAATAAAATTCAGAAAGCTGAATACCGTGGGCAAGTGATTTTTCAACTGCCTTGGATTATTTTCATCTCATGGCACTCTTCTGCCTCTGTCAATGGGGTTAATATTCGAAGGCACTCAATAAATATTAACAGATTAAAACAATGTTACATGAACACATAAAAAATCAACGCGTCATCCTGTCCAATATCGGAAGGATCATATCGAAAGTCGGTCTCTTCCCCGGATCCTCGTTCATACATATATTGATGAGTTTCTTCATGTGCGGCGAGATTCCCGGCTTTATGCTGATCCGAAGCCCCTCCAGAGCAATCCTCATGCCAACCTCCATGGGGCTCTGGTCTGCAAAAGGCACTTCCCTCGTTGCAAGTTCCCACAGTAAGACTGCGTAACTCCACATATCGGAAGCCTCCCAATTCCTAAAGATATATCAATAGATTTTTTCTGAAAATCAACACTACAATGTTCTATTTTGTCAAAAATTCCACTTTTTTCAATATATTTTGTGTTATTGGTTTAATTTATATTTCAAGAGAATATTTTTTCGAAATTCAAAGAAACAACCAACCTTGGAATTCGGAAAAGTGCTTAGTATCGAGTGATATAAATCCATGAAAGATCAACCAAATACCACCAACACAGACAGTGTATTGTTCTGCAACTTTTCAAACAAGTACGTACAGGAATTTGACAACCTTTTATTCCAAAAGCTGCCATCTTAAATCCTAGCATTTTAAAAATAATAAAAACATCTGTAACAGCAAAAAGCTCAAGATATCATTTTTGAATTGAATCTAACAATAAATAACCCTGTTTGCCTTATCATTTGCCACAAATCACAAAACTTGTCTTCCATATTAGAATGTGTTTTTTAGGTAATATGTTAGTGGGATCGCGAATTCCATGTTGATGAAGGAATACCCAGGATTACTGTGATATGATTATAAAATATGGTGCAGCGAACGAAGGTCTTGCAGAACGTGTGCAAGAATAAGCAAAAATATTTCCCAATATGCGAGAATATTTCTTAATATTTAGTTGCAGTTCAACGGCTCCATGACACCCTCTTGCAGTTGATGAAGACGTCTTAAACCTGCTGTGCATTGAATATAATAACAGAAAATTCGTACATGTCCTTTGACTTGTAAGTTATGTGCCGTGATGTGTGGATTTTCACTTTTATACGGTGACTAAAACCAAAAAGTAGCTTCTAGCCCCACTCTGAAGCCATGGGCAGAACATTCTTAATAATAAGGTATATTTGGTCATATCTTTTACTTTTTTAGGGGATCATACCTCAGAAGGAAAAAAGCGGTCATGTGCAAGTTCGATTGGTGCACAGATAGTTCCTAAAACGATAAGTTTGTAAAATCAATTTATAAAAACCTCGGACTTTTGTTATAATTTTCCTGTAAACTTTAAGTAAGACGTTATTAGATCCAGTAGTTTTAGATATTAAGAGGGGGAAATAGTCTACTGCATATTTTTTAGAGTATCTTTTTAATTATAAACAAAATATTTATGTTCCTCATAACAAGCCCTTTCAAATAATACGATGATATATAAAATCAAGAATAAATATATATATATATATATAAATTTTGATGTGCATGGTATTAAAATTGAAGAAATAATGAAACTGAACTCTAACCTGTCAGTTATCTTCTTTTGCAGAGCCTCTGGGGACATCCATGCCGGGTAATAAATCCTCCCCTTCTCTTGGAAAGAAAACTTGGCGTCTCCCATATTCAAACGCGCTGTTAAATCTTCCTCGATCATGACATGTCTGCTGTTCAAGAAGTATTCGGGGATAGTCCTCTCCAGGCTGTGCAGAAAAGCCATCCCGCGAGCTATGTCAATGGCAAAACGTAACGCCTGAACTGTGTCGACTACAACATTGCCGCTTCCTTCGTGTAAAACATTGTAGAGTGAGCCAAGAGGCAGGTACTGGCTTATCACTATGAGATTCGGGGGGCTATTGCAGCATCCAATGACAGGCAGTATGTTCGGGTGGGAAAAAATGCGTAGTTTGGGAAATTCTTCATTGAAGTCTCTGGATATCCTCGGGGTGACATCGCGGATTTTCAGAATTTTTCCCACAATGTCGTTTTTTTGCCACCTCCCGATGTACGTTATGCCGCTGTGCGTTTCGGCGATCTTGCGCTTCATCTCCAGTTCCTTTATGTTGATGCCTAAATTTAAAAAATAACATCTAGTCTAGTATACCCACTAATACTATCTGGGAAAAGCTGTTTGGTGGTCGTTACGTATTTTCGTCTACCAAATACAAATCCAAAGATAAAAAACGGGTCATTTTCAAGCACCATTTTTCCTAAGCATATTTTCATATTTTGCCATAAAAATCTTCCATCTCCAACAGTTGGAAACAACCTAACCCTTCACATCTAACAGCTAAACCTTGGTTGGTAACAACTAAGAAAGCACCGCCAACTTTTCTCATTCTAAACTGAACAACAGATTCCCCTTCATTAACAAGCGCAACAAATTATTGCTGATGTTAGAATTTGAAAAGTTGGCGGTAATTTCTCAGTTATTACCAACTTGTAAAATGCCCTAACGATGTAAAAGGTCCAGTTATTGCAATTGTTTTGTTTTTATTGAAATGTGCTAAAAATGAGTGAATAAATGTCTGGATGGTGCTGATATAAAAAAGGAATTTTGAGCGTAATTATGGCTTAAAATAGTGCTTCGACTCCAAAAGGATATGAAAGCACTGCATTTTGATTTTGGATTCATGATTAGGGAACTGAAATACATATGTGCCACCATAGGGCTTTTCTCAGGGAGTGTGAGTGTGGATACTAGACATCTACCATATTTGAGTCTATGTTTCTCGAGATATATTCATTAAAAAAAAAGTAGTAATGAAAACGAAAAATATTTCAAACAAAAAACTATCTTGTCTAGCCTTTTCCACTGTATATTTTTAAATCTGTGCTATGCATGAAGAATAATACAGAAGAACAGGAGATATTCATTTTTTTTCATCTTTCTAAATTATAACCACCAATAGTTTTCAGAACTTATGAAACTCATCTATCTACCTTTATGTCGTGATAATGTGGCATCTCTGGACCTAGTTTTCATGCCAAGCCAACTCTGGTCCTTGAATTTGATTGTTTTGAGATCTTGACCTGATTCGACTGCAATGTCGTGAAGTGTTTTGGCCAGATTGCCTTTGCATTTATCCAGGGCAGTTTCCCCATACTTATTGGCGATAGCCACTTTGCAGCCATGATGAACAAGATCTTCCGCTATTTCAGAGTACCCCCAAAAGCAGGCGTAATGTAGAGGGGTGTTCCCGTGTTCATTGATAAAATTCATATCTGCTCTTTGCCTAAGGAGCTGAAAATTATAGGACCTTGTATTGAATATAAATAAAAGTTGGTTATGAGTGCAAGAGAGCTTTGTTTTGGTTCAATTTTACCATATTAACTATTTCCCTATGACCATGTCCAGCTGAAAGATGTAGCGAGGTATCATCTCCCCTATTTGTTGCATTGACTCTTGCTCCTCGCAACAGAAGCATTTCAACTATTTTGTTGTGACCCTTCATAGCTGCCCAATGGAGTGGGCTGAACCCATGGTCATCACTGGAAAAAAATATTTACATATTCGTATTGGTAAATCTCTAGGATGTCAACTTTCAATTACTGAAACCCCTCTATTTATTGCCCAATAACCATATAAGGACATATGTAACCTATAAACTGTTTTTATTGACTTACCCTTGGTTCATATCATGCTCGGGTTCATCAAGCCATACCCTAACTTGAAGGGCATTTCCTTCTTTGCACCACTGAAATATATCTTCCATTTTTTCAAATAAATATAAACGAAAAATTTATTCAAAACAAATGGGCGTTCACTTGCAGTCACTTTCTTGTAAATTTGTTTATTATCTCAAAGGTCAAAGGAGCTTACAATTGCAGCTTGTGAAAGTTGCTAAGAAAAGTAGACCTAGACCTGACCACAAACTGTTGATAAGGAATTCTTGTATTTCCTTTTAACAATAACAAAATAAATTACATTTTATTATAAAATTATGTCACTTTCATTAGTAGAGTGACATGACAAGTGACACAGCTCAATGCTCAAATGTCATGACAATGATTCTACCAAAATTGAGTAATAGATGGCACTGTTTCTAATTTTTTCATTTCATTTAACAGGCATTTCGCCATAGACAAATTAAAATGAGTACTGTTTTCTGATAGGTCGTTGAATGACTCAATCAGCAGATCAGAAAATAATACGGCATACCAATTTTTTTTATACCAATCATAATAAACTATCAATTAATCGAAATGTTATGATTCGCTTAAAAAAATTATTTTGGCGTCTGCAGGCTCTGCCTTCTGTTGTCTAACGGTATAAATAGAATCACATTTCGAAATCTGCGGCCATAATTTGGTACATTTTTATCACACTCCTAGCGCATGAACGTATGCATCCATAGACAAGAGTTACTTCACACAGTTCAAACTTTTACCGCTAGTTGTCCTAAACTCTGTCAACTATAGACCTCTAGCACAGATTATACACACAGATAGGAAGCACCGCCCATTTCCTTTGATGTTTGATGCCTCGGACCTTTACAAAGAATCTTTGCCTTTAACTTTATTCGGAATTAGGACAATACTGCCAACAAAAGTGATAAAATCGAAAAAATTCATAAAAAATTAATAATTAATTGATAACACTCTTTCGAAATCGTCTATAGTGTTGAATGCTTGAGTTTTATGTAGAATATCATTTATTCCTTGAATTTCTTGATTAATTTTGAGATTTTGTGAAGTTGGCTATTGTGTCATAACAAATGTCATCATTCAACATGGAGGTTGGCGTAACCCCTTCAGTTGTATATTTACAATGACCTTCATGTAGTTAAAGAGGGGGATCATAATTCCGACAGTTCTCCCCGGGCATTTAACTTTTAGGACTCCATATCTCTCTAATTTTGTTTGTTTTGTCTAGCCTTCTCCTCTATGTAACTACAACTCTGTGCCTCTAGCGTGTAGACTCCAGCGCCACCACTTCGGCGGAATGTTACAAAATTTCTAGACAGATCAAATGTAGTAGAGTAGCACGTTAATTTAATCGGATGAACAACTTTTTCATGAACTCGAGAGTCCATGAAAAAGTTGAAATATTACAAAAGCATGCGCATTGCACATTATAGTTAGAAATGATTGAAGGTTATATATTATTTTCTTCAAATTAAATCCATATCCAAAAGGTCTTCGTCAGAATCCGAATCTCACTCACTATCAGATATAATAGTATCTACAAATTGTTTCAGTACTCCAGTAAAAGCAAGAATCTTCCCTTCAATTACTTCCATTGTTAAATCCTTAAACCATATCTTAAATTTCAATATAATTTTGAATTATTTGGGACAATGACAAATAACTAATTTGTTTCTTTTCGTTCTCAGATCAATTATTGATGATTTTTTTCTTTTTATGCCGAGTTCATGCCTATAGCGTATTGTTTTCAGATTGGTAACTGAATGACAGAATGAGAAGTTCTCAATCAGCAACCAATCAGCATAAGCGTGAACTGGCATGAGTACCCAGCGTAATCGGACCTCATACATATCAACTTTGACGAGGAAAGAGATAAACGATATTCGACCAATGGAATCGATTTCCAGGTGCGGAATTTTCAATTTATCATACCAATCATGACAAACTATCGATGAATCCGAAATGTTATGATTCGCTTGAAAAAATGATTACGCCGTCTGAAGTCTCTGCCTAGTCTGAAAGTTATCTAATGGTATAAATAAAACCACATTTTGAGATCTGCGGCCGAAAATTTGGTACATTTTGCGACGTTGCCGCGTTGCTTTGAATTCCCAATGCTTTTTTTTTCAAATTCCTGGGAAGTTAAATTTATGTTTGTTTTGTTTGTTTTTTGAGCACTGCTTAAGCACATCGAATAAAAAAGATGAAAATTTAGAATTAGTACAGTTTATTGAACGATTCTTGTTATAAATATTCTCTAAGAATTCAAATGTACTAAAAGATATTAATTCATTGTCATTTTGTATCATTGATTCACACAATTTCAGTTTCATCAAAATGTATTATTTACAATTATTTCTATTCAATTTCAATAAAAAGTATTTTAATTAATAGGTAAGTAGTTCACAATATCAATAGGGTAGGTATGCATGCATGGCATTATTCAGAATTTTTCTGGTATTATATAAAAAAAAACATATAAAATTATAACTACTTGAAAAAAAATACTAGAAAATATTTTGGGAAAAAATTCAAAGAAAAATTAGATTTGAAATTGAAGTTAGTAGACTTATTTTGTTTTTTAGAACGCTTGAAGAATTCAAACTAGCACCACAATCGAAGGTTTTTCATAATTGTTTTTGCATTTTCAAATACCTAAAAAATCCCTATTTTAATTTTAGTACAATATAAAACAGAAAATTACCTTGGTCATGAAGTTATTCCATACATCTTGTTTACTAACAAATATCAACAAAAACTAACAAGCTTTTATATACAAATTGGTTAAAAAATTATTCATCAACACTGTAAACTCATGTTGATAGCTTTCTGTAACAAAGTTTCTTCATCTTCATCGTCTTCATCAGGACTATTCGAAGTTTTCATACTCAACCGCAAGGCTTCCTGCAACTCTCTATCTTCGTTTTCGGGGGTATAACACTCTTGATCGTCCCTCAAGCTGAGTTGTAGTGCTGTCTGCATATCTGGATCACTCTCGTTAGAAGCTGCTGATTTCAGGGGGGGTCTAGGAACAGGACATGCCGGATTATTCCTCAGAATTTCATCGGCTGTACAAGTCGGTAATTCCCCAAAAACAGCAAATATCGAATACCCGTCATTTTGCAATTGTGCCAGGAACAGCGCTAAATATGTATCCGATATCAATTCTGGCTTCGATAAAAGGGAATTGAGATTGAACCACTGCTTTCCGATTTTTCGTATAGTCAACCAGTGATCCCTAAAATTACATATGAAGGCAGTCATTTGACTAGGATCGTTCATGCTGATTCGTTTGTCTGAACTAGAATAAGGCACCAATTCTAATCCCCAGACTTGAAGAGCACTACTTATCACTTGAACGGAAAAATAACCACTATCGTCCATGTTACCAGAAGGTTGCTGGAGGAACTTACGATATTCCTCGCTTTCTTCTCCACATTCAGCCATTCTCCGTCTTTCCTCGTCGTCTAATTTTTGTGCGAGAGTACTCAAATCCACAGCAGTAAAATAGGGTCCTTGTAAGAGCGAGTTTAAACAATGTTGGGCACAAAGTGAGCCTTCTTGCTGCAATTGAAAATTATTAAGTGCTTTTAAAATAGAAGCCAAATTATCACCTACTAACCTTTTCGTGGAATATAGAATCCATTATTCTGAACGAAGATTATTAAGAATTTGTTACTCAGAAACTTCAAACGAGTCAAAAATAAAAATAGAACATGTGTAACCTCAGGTTATTTGCACAAATTCATACGAAATATCCATTTGCTGGGAAAATGAAAGCCTTCGAGATTTCCATAACAAAGATACAGAAAGTTATAATTTTTTGACACTGGTTTGTTGTCTTTTTTTTAAATTTATCATTAATGTGAAGAAACTCCGACCAATGAGTAATTTTTTTTGACGGTTTTTGTTTTTCTCCAGCATGTTGACATTCAACATGGCGGCATGTCGTCAGTGCTGTGCTGTGTCGTGGTGAGTTAATATTTTCTTAAATTTTCGGCAAAACACAACAAAACTTTTCGCAAATGTACCGAGAGATATTTTCTGAAATACAGCGCACATTCTGAATGTATAGTCGGCCCCCAGTTTGCCATATTTATCGGGTAATCGACGAAGATAATTTGTTTAACCCTTTTTTTAATTCATATTTCCTGTAGATGAATCTACGCAGTTATCGGCCTGTTTATTAAAAATACTGCATGGAAACAGCCGCTTTTCGTTTCCAATCGCCCGTTGAATGTCCCATTTTCGGGAAATGTTGAAATATCGAAAGTCCCACATCGTAAATAAATCAATAATAGGATCGTTGTTCTCCAACCCTGTGCCCCCAATGCACATGTTTCTTATCCATTTCTATGGTCTGATCATTAATTCAACATTATTCTCCTGTTGCCACAGATTTATCGGTAGATTATAAAACATTCTGGAACATGTTTGTTCATTACAAAAAAAAATTCTAACCTAATTGATTGATATATTTCTTTGTGAAATTACGAGAAAAAACTATTGTATAGTTAACTCTAGCAGTGTACACATTATTGAAGAGGCAATTAATGAATAAATAAAACAATTATGTTACAAATTATAGTAAGGGCACTGAAATAACACTATGTCCCTTCCTCATTATCTGCAACATTTATGTTTTTTATTTTTTATCCCATATTCCTTGAGGTCAAACTTGTTGTTTCTGTGGTTTACTCTGCCTGTTGATTTCATACCTATGATTTATTTGTGCATTCTGAATTGGAATGAAACTATTTATAAAATATTTTGTTGGTAATTAGTACTATAAGTATAAATACTTTAAATCAAAGAATGAATCTTAAATTTTCGCCAAAAAACAACAAAAGTTTTCTCAAATGTACGAAGAAATATATTCTAAAATACAGCCCACATTCTGAATGTATAGTCAGCCCCCAGTTTGCCATATTTATCGGGTAATCGATGAAGATAATCTGTTTGACCCTTTTTTAATTCATCTTTCCCGTAGAGGAATCTACGCAGTCATGGGCCTGTTTATTAAAAATACAAATAAATCAATCAATAATAGGATTGTTGTTCTCCAACCCAGTGTCCCCAATGCACATGTTTCTTATCCATTTCTATGGTCTGATAATTAATTCAACATTATTCTCGTGTTGCCAAAGATTTATCGGTAGTTTGGTTATTATCAAACATTCTGGAACATGTTTGTTCATTACAAAAAAATAAATCTAACCTAATTGATTGATGATTTCTTTGTGAAATCTCGAGAAAAACTATTGTTAGTACTCTATCAATGTACACATCATTGAAGAGGCATTGAATGAATGAAGGTGGATTTAGTCAACTTCGATTTAGCAATAGTAATAGGAATAAGGATAGCGATAAGCGTAAGAATAATTATATACTGAACCTATTTTATATAACGAATTTAGATTTAGCAATAACTTTAAGAATGACAGGACAGGTATCACAAGTGACAGTTCGCTCAGTTCTGTGTTCTAGTAAATATAACCTATTTGGCCATTTTCAATTTGAAATGTGTTTGTTTATTTCGCAATCATGAAGATGAACGAAAGGGAAAGCATCAATGGCATTGCAAGTATGTCTCAGCAGTTTAATTGTGATATTAAAAAACTGACATGGAACTGTGAAACATGCATTCGTATCTATCAGTTATCATGACATACATTGCCATGCGCATTGTAGACAATATTTTAGCAATAGCCGTAAAATTCTGAAGTTGGAATATTCAAGGACGCTTTCTTAAAATTATTGTTATTGCTAAAATTAAAATAATTGGCTAAATGAAACTATTTGATCCAACACTTTCAATTCTTACCGTTATTCTTCGGAGGTTATCCTTGGCTGTCCGAATATTGCTTGTCTTTTGCAGTCTAATGCCTCATTCTGAAAATATATGTTTGGCCGTTTCTGTTCCTTTGCCACATTGTCTGCAGGAAAGTTCTCCGTTTTACAGCCCCATTTTGTGCAGGTGTCCTCTCATTGGGCTGTGACCAGTGAGAAGGCCCGTTATTGTTCTGACCTGGTTCCTACTAATTTCGACGGTTCTATAATAAATGTTTTCCCGTGGTGCATGAGAGGGGCTTCTTTCCAGCGCTCTCTTTGTTTTCGTTTGACCCAGTGCTGTATGCATGGCCGATTTTGTCACTCCGAGTCAGACTCTGGGCCAATATATGAAGTTGATGTGCCTGTCCTGGCTAATTCATCGGCTTTTTCTTTGCCCTCGATCCCACAGTGTCCTGGAACCGACATCAAAGTTATTTTGTTGTGTTCTGCGAGGGCACTGAGTTCTTCTCGGCATTCCCCTACCAGTTTTGTTGTTTGTGTGTTTCGGTGGTTTACTCTGTCCATTGATTTCATACCTATTCAATTTAATGATTTATTTGTGCATTCTGAATTGGAATGACTATTCATAAAATATTTTGTTGATAATTAGTATTATAAGTATGAATACTTTAAATCAAAGAATGGAGAAGAAATCTACATTTATTTTTATAAAAGTATCCATCATCTATTGGAATTCGGCTATTTAATAAGTTTTTCTGTTAACGTACAAATATAATTTGTTAGAATAAAAACAAATTGGCAATTTCGTTTTTCTCTCCGAGACTCACGATTATTATTAGTAAATTCTGATAAAGATTCTAAGAAATGTTTTTCCGAATTAGTTATTTAAAAAAATAGATTTCCTCTAATAGAACTTATGATACAGTAAGAAATCTTACCTGTCAATTTTTATTTCTTAAAATGAATCAAAATATACTTTTTGAGTATTTTCCCCCCATTTTCTCATAAATTATTTCACATCGTCCTTTTTTAACACTTATGTGTTTTCTCATATCTTGAAATTACCATAAAAAATCTCGATTGGGTCAGAAAAACGATAATAGTTCCACTTTTTATGACACAGGTTATATTTTTCACTTTTGATATAACATAAAATGAATAAAACTTTTCTACATCGCATACTATTGAAGGTTGAAAACACCTGACTTGGATTTTCTCGTTTTTTAATTTTTTTATGTAAAAATTTTTATTAAATATTTTATAATAATTTAAAGAAAAAGGGAAAATTTTTAAAAAAAAACCTTTAAGATCAAATACATGATATAGGATACGTCAAGAACACAAAATGTAGACAAAAATCAAAATACCAAAATACAAAATATAAATGTCACATATACACAGATAGAACTTACATTTTATCTCGAATTTAAAACAAATCAAATGTAAAATATAAATGTCATATATACACAGACAGAACTAACATTTTATCTCGAGTTTAAAAATTCAGAAATGCTGTAGAAACAATTTTCTTGCAGATATTTCTTCAATTTTGATTTGAACATATTTTTGTTTTGAATTTTCCTTAGATCAGTTGGAAGATGGTTGAAAAATGTAATTCCTGTATATGACGGACTGTTCTTAAGGAATGATGTGCTATGAGTCGGGATCCTGATGAGATCTCCGTTTCTAGTGGAATAGTTATGATGTTGAGAAACAGTGTCGAACATATGTTTCTGTTTCAGAAATAACATTATACATTTAAAAATATATATACATGGATATGTTAAGATATTGAATCTTTTAAAATATTCTCTACAGGACTCTCTAATCTTTACATTGAAAATGAGTCTGATGATTCTTTTCTGTAGGATAAATATTCTGTTGGAGTTGCTGGAGCTGCCCCATATATTGATATTACAGGAGATGTGGGAGTAGATTATGACATAATAAATATTGATCAGTTGAGTTATATCAAAAATATTTTCCAGTTGTAGAATGGCATAATAACCACTATTTAACTTTTTACAAACAGCATTTATATTTGCTTCCCATCTCATATCACTATCTACGAAAGTTCCGAGAAATTTAGTATTTTCAGAGAGATTAATTACATCATCCATCACTCTTACTTGAAAATTTGTTACAATTTTTGATCTGCGATCGAACTGCATACACACCGTTTTGTCTGAGTTCACAATTAAAGAATACAAGTCAGATACACTAAGTTAACACTTCAACTACGGTATTAACAATTCACTGTAATTATATTATCAATTTACTCAGTTCCATTAGTTAAAATTTAAAATAATGACGAACACACTTTTGGAAACACATTCTACATAGTCATAACTTTAAAAAAGGAAAAAAAAACATCACAGGTCAGAAAATTTATTTTTGAGATAATACTCAATAGAATAAAAAGCCTTCCTAGTCACTGTTCCAAATCTAGCACCCTCACATGATTTGGGAGGACGAAGAACTTAATGCAAAAATGATCACTACCCCTCCGTGTCCTTGATAACCTATGAAAGTCGGGGAGTATGTCATTACAGTTACGAGTTAAGTGACTGTGGACCGAGACAAAGGCATGCAAGAAAGCTCTTCCCATCCTTTAAAATGAGGACTATTGATTTTTGTTAGTCTTGTATACAATAATTGAAATTTTGTACTGTTTCAGCTTGTGTAACTAACACCCTCAAAATTTAGCATAGAAAATTCGAAGTAACCAGTATCCTGCACAACAGCTGGCTCTGACAGAAAAAAATTATGAGCATCACAGCACAATACGAACCCAGCACGCATTGAAGACATCTGAGGATTTTTTATTTAATTTTTCATTGGTTCATACAAATTTTGAGTGATTGCGATTGTAATAATTTTTATGATTGGATTGATTTTCTTTACTACGACGAAGTATCGCGAACTTGTCAACGCATGTACGTAGTATAAATCGTATCTTGCGATTCAAATCATCAATTTCAACAACATCAAAGTGGATAATTTTTCAATCGATCGGCTGCCATAATTATTGACTCTGTGCGGTATTTGTTGTATAAATACCATTTAACGATTCTGTGATATTCACTACACTTAAGAAGAAACGATAAGAAGTGCGAAGAAGAAGAAGCTAAATCATTGTACCGAACTGATAACATGTCCACGAATCCTCAGTGGAAGACCTTCCAGCCGCCTCCCGACACCAATCAAGACAACAGCATCATAGATTTCAAACCTATGACCGGTAACGGTAAGATTCACTTCACTCAGTTCAACTATAAATCACCCTGTGCAACGGTAGTGTAGGTTTTCCTACAATTGAGATTGCAAATGCCATACCATTAATAACTTGCTCAAGCACCAAAGCAAATAATTTTAAGATCTGTTATAATTTTTCGACCACAACCAATCATTCCCAAATAATGTATTCATTCAATAATTTATTTATTTGTTAATTCATGGTGAAACCACAATGATACAGGTACATCATAAGGAATATACAAGGCGATTCACACCAACATGTGGAAAATTTGTCATTAGGTTTTCCCCATCAAAAGGATTAAAAAAAATATTACCAAACTAACTACGAAGATCTTGACCAAATCACTTTTCCTTAGGTTTCTAGAAGTTCATACAAAGTCGAAAGAAAAATATAATTTAGGAGCCTTGTTTTTTGTTGAGTTATTTATAATATTCTATCTGAGAGAGTACCAATAGGATTAATTCATTCCCATCCCACAGAAAAAAAAACACTCTATATACATAGCCTAATAGGAATTATTGTTTATTGTTTATTTGAAGGTTTTGAAGAGAAGGTGTTAGGTATACTTATAAGTGTGGTCATGAGATCAGTTTGGTTTCTTAGAGGGAATAATTTTAATTATTTCTCAAGCCTGTTAGCCATAAAACTACTTTATGATGATGCAGTCCTTTTTTGCAGTGCTTTGAATGAAATTGTTGTTAATTGTATGGAACCCTTATATGTGAGTAACACACGTACTTTACTGTTTTTTTATCCACTTCAAATAAAGCAGGTTCTATATTCCACCTATTTGCATAGTAATCCTACAGATCCAGATAAGAATATTTTTTTTATACAGGATGACTCAAACATATGTGTGTATGAGTAGTGTGTTGGCATTGGAATTGTTTTTATTTGCCACATATTTTTGTAATAAAAACTATATGAAAATCTTATGATTTCATTGTTTATTTCTTTGTTATTGAGGTTTCTTTTTTTTTGGGTGGCAAAATCCCTTATGGACGACACCTTTTGGTAGTGTGGGACTCGCACTTTGAGTTTTTGGGTTCCTATGTCCCCTTTCCTCTGGGTTACCCACTAAAACTACACCCAGTAGGCTCTTCTTGTCAAAGCGTCCGACAACACTTGTGCCTTCTGGCCCTTTGTATCTTGCCTGTTGTTCTCTTTGACAGCACCAATTCCAGTAATTTCGTGCCCTGCACAAGTTTGCACATGTCCTTTGCTGGATGTGTGCTGTACAGTCTTGGTTCACCAATTGGTTGCCCGAAAACTGACTGTCTTCTGTGGTCCGTCCATCTGATTACCAAGTTTATGGCCTCTTGCATGCGATCCCTAACTGTTGTGTTGAATTTCCCCAGTTCTAAGACAACAATGTCTTCAGCATATCCAAGGGTTTTGTGACCTTTTTCTTTCAGGGACCCCAGTAGTCCGTCCTTGACCAGATTCCACAGGACTGGAGAAAGAACTCCCCCCTGTGGGCAGCCTCTGGCCGCCTGGGCCACTACAGTCTCTTCCATTAGGGTTATATGTATCATCCTGTTTCTTAGCATTGAGTCTATCCAACTCACGCAAGGTTATTCGATTCCTCTCCGTCTAAGAGACCTGGTGGTTGAGTCTAATTATTGTGGGATAGTAGACTTTTAATGTTAATCTGGAGAGGTATATTGAAGGAAACTAATTGGGCTAGGAATTCAAAATCCATTTTTGAATTGTCACATGGATACTTATCGGAACCTTAGTTGAGTTTGAGTCTGCTTTTTTTTTTTTTTATGTTCTGGTTCCCACGAAAAGGGATATCCTGTAATGTTCAGAGAACATCGTGGGAACCAAGGGAAAGAAGGTAGGAGTTGGTGTTCTTCTTAAATTTCTGGAGGTTTTATGCCTCGGGGAACACCTCCCTAGGCAATGAGTTCCAAAGCCTCGCTGTTCGTTGGATGTACGAGTCTTTGGAAAGTGATTTTCTGCAGGTCTCCAAAGTAACCACGAAGGGGTGTGATGACTGAACTTGACGGGTTAGTCTCGAAGAGACTGCCAAAGCAGGAACGATTGTTGATATTTCAGAAGAGCATCGCCCATGAAAATATCTATAAAATAGAGACAAATCGCCAACTTTTCTACGGTGTTCCAGACAAGTGAGCGAGTTTGTGTTGAGGCATCACCGACGAGACGAATTGCCCTTTTGGACAGAATCCAATAGCCTCAGGATATGTTTAGGTGCCGCCCTCCAAATATGGGAACAGTATTCCAGGACAGGTCGGATCTGTGCCTTAAGATCATAAGCAGCTGAGTGGGGGTGAAATAGCTCTTGGCACGAAACAAAAAACCAAGTTTTTGGGATGCACTTTTGGCAATGGACCTCACGTGATTTTCCCAGGAAAGGTTATTGCTGATAGTAATACCAAGCATCGATATGGATGACTTCAGTGGTATGGTTACTCCTGACAAAGTTATGTTAGGCACAGTGAGATCGGCTTTTCTAGAGAAAAGACATGCTTGTGTTTTGTTTGCATTGAATTCTACCAAGTTATTAGATCCCCACTCGAGAATTGTTGCTAAGTCCATATTTATATTATTAACATTTCTTCCTCGCTCATTTCTGGTTTCACGGGCTGATATAGGGGCCCTGGAAGAGAAAGCGTATGGAGGGTACTATCATCGGCAAAGCTGTGTACTGGACATGAAGTTGCTTTCAACAGGTCGCTGATGTGAAGTAGAAATAGTGTTGGTGCGAGAATAGATCCTTGGAACACCAGCATTTATGAGTAGAGTGTCAGATGAAACTCCATCGACCACTACATGGAGAGACCTGTTTGAGAGAAAACTAGCAAGCAGAGAACACAGCTGAGGGGCAAGCCATAAGACGGAAGCTTGGCAGGAGTCCCTGGTGCCAAACTCGATCAACGCCTTGGAGATATCTAATACCACAGCTAAAGTTTCTCCATACTTTTCAATAGATAGCTGCCATATATGTGAGATGTGTGAGCAGGTCACCAGTTGATCTCTGATGGCGGAAGCCATATTGCCTATCGCTGACAATTCCTGAGTCTTCCAGATATTTCATGAGCTTGATGTTGATGGCTTTTTCCATGACCTTGAAATAATAGATAGCAGTGCGATAGGTCTGTAGTTGCTAGGTAGGGCCTTTTGCCTTTTTAGGGACTGGCTGTACTCTTGCAATTTTCCAATTGGACGGAAATACCCGCCAAATTGTAAGAGTGGCTGAACAACTTGCAAAGAAAACGTGTTAGCTGCGGGGCACATTTCTTGAGAACAATCGGCGGGATTCCGTCAGATCCACAGGATTTGTTGGTGTTGAGACCCAGCAAAATCTTTCTGATAGTACGCTTCGAAAGGTGATCTCGGGCATGTGACTGTCAATAGGTGTAATGTTCGGGGTTGTTTTCCGATGAATCCAGAGTGGAATTTCCAGCAAATAGGTGCAAAGATATTGGCTTTTTCCTGGGCAGTCGCTGCTAGTGTTCCATCTTCTTTGGTTAGAGGAGGAAATGAGCTGGAAGTGAAGTTTCTTCCCACAGCTTTGGCGAAAGACCAAAATGAACGGGATCCGTTAGGACATTCAGCAAGTTTAGACCTTATTTTGGCATTGTGGGCATCTTTTGAGCATTCTATTGTCTCTTTGCATATGCCTCTAGCCTCGACATATGCTGCTCTGGTCTCAGGGCCCGGATTTTTTAGCCATCGATGGTATGCTGCCTGTTTGGAAGCCACAGCTCTAGAGCAGTTTCTGTTAAACCAGGTCTTATCGGATGATGTTCTTCTTCGGTATTCGGTATGTAGGTTTGCATCCCCAACATGATGATTTCAGAAATTGTCTCAGCACATCGTGTTGGATCTACTGAAGTGAAACAAACTCTCTTCCATGGAAACGCTGAGAAAAACATACTGAAGACCTTCCCAGTCGGCCGAATTGTAATGCCACATGAGACGGGGTGGTATTGTGCAGCTCGATGGTAAATGGAAAGAGCATGTTGTGGAGATGAGGGTGTGATCAGAGTTTCCAAGTGGGGCACAAACTTCTATTCTATACGGGGCAGGATTGGTGGTGAGGAAAAGATCTAGTGCATTGGCAGACTGGTTGTTGACATCAGGGATGCGGGTTGGTAGCTCGACCAGTTGTTCTAGACCATGAGTGATGGCGAAGGCCTCGGCTTGACGACCCGCATCATCTGTTTTCTTAGAGAATTTGAGCCAGGCAGCGTCCAGGCTGATAGTTCATTAATAAAATTTAGTAACAATATATTCTGTTATGTGTGTACTAAACTAAAAAAAATTGAGGATGCTAAGAGTGTAGCAATGAATGCATTTTCAGTTCTCAGTATTTTTTTGTGAGGTTTTCAGTATTGAGTTCCGCAATGCATGCTAGTACATATGAATTTCTTGAGCGGAATTTGATCATTTTACTGGCCAGATACTGTCTTTGTAACACTAGAGGGGGCTCTTGAGCCTCCGCTAGTATGGCCAGACATGTAGAGGATTGGTTGGTTGGTTTAAGGCTGACGAGCCAGAGACAGGGTTGGCACTTAGCTTCCCTTGACACTGCGACCAGCTGGGGTCTATTGTATCACTCTGTCGTCAGTGGTTCCTTATTCAAACAGGTTTGTGCCCCTAACTAGGTCTAGAAGCCCGTTGATAAGGTTCTTCGGACTCATGCCCGTTTCCGGGCCGATCTCCAAAGATTCTGTGTCGCCCACCACTTAGGGCGTCTCACAGTCGAAGATTGAAAGACAAGAGTTAGACCCGAGGCCTCCTCTTGTCTCTTGATGACAAGCCATTCTTCAGTATCTATCCCCATGTCCTGGGTTTTGATGAGCTGAAGAATCTTTTTGGTTTCCATTTTACCAAATGGCTTTGGAATCCACTCTGTTTCCGGGAGTTTCTCAGTAGGTGTTCGACCATCTGCTGATCCCTCCTCGGTTGGGTTTACGGTTTCTGGTGCCGAGTGTGATTCAACTGGAATCTCCTCGACTTCCATACCCGCCATCGGTGTTGGGTCTTCTTCAACTGGAAGTTCCCAGGGTTGTTTGTAGGGGAAGTCGCCCACACCGCGTGCCCCTGCGAGGTGTAAGGCAGATTACTCTGGGAGGTCGCCATGTATCCCAGAGGCTCCGTTTTTTATACCTGACTGGCTCAGGTATCATCCATCCTCGGCACGGGTCGCTTGACGCTTGGATTAAGCCATGTTGTGGTGGCATTTGGTTTGAGATTGACTTAGAGATCCGCAGGTTTTGACCATTTCTGGTCATTCCCACTGGATTTTCCTTGTCAACCCCGTTATCCAGCGATACCACTTGGAGGTAGCCACCTAAGTTTCCGCAACCCATCTTCATCTCTCGTAGGAGGTGAACATGTGTTGACGCAAACTACTCGCCATGTAGAGGATTTCATCAAACCTAAACTTATTCGAATTGCAGTATATTGAACTCTATTTTACTGATGATAAAAAATACTATAATCCAAACATATGTATGTGCTTGATTATTATTCAGCCACTTGTGGAAAAAAAAACGTCTTCCATCTTTTGTATATAGTTCATTGAGTGAATAGATTTATGTATTTTCATGGATTGATATAGTTTGATATGTTTTCACATAGTAGAAATACTCTGATCATTATAATACATGATTCAGTGAATGAAAGTATCTAGTGATTTTGCAACCAAAAAAATAACTTGTTACATCACCATGAACTTTGGTGTCAGTGCCTTTTCTGATGTAAAGAATGTGGTTTGGCTGAGTCATTCGTGTTACATTAGATTTGAAGCTATAGACGGCATATTTCTCCTAAAGAAATAAGGGTATTTATTTTGGAACAGCATACTGAATAATTTCCCACATGTTGTAGTAAATCACACTGTAGATCCAATTCGAATGCAACTGAGTGTATGATATCCTAAAGAATCCAAAATATGTTGCAATAGTACTTTTCCATTATTGATACATATTTCGAAAAGCGGCTAAGTGCGAGTTGTACTCACGCTCAGTGGGTTCTGTAAACAATGAGTTTGTAAAATTAGTTTATTGAAATCTGTAAGACCTAGGAGTTATAATTCTCCTATAAACTTTTAGTAAGGTTTTATATTTCCTTATTTCTTTAAAATATTAGGTCTAGTGGTTTCAGAAATAAGGGGTAGGGGGAATGGTCTATTTTGCATATATTTCAGAATATCTTTTAAAATATGCTATTTAAAATTATGAAAAAAATCTTTTTGTGCTTCTCATATCGAACCCTTCCAAATGATACCTCACATGATGACCAGTATGTTTGTGTGACATCAGATGTACAGTGGGAATCATAATGATTATGGCTGAGATTTTTTTAACTGATTAAAAGAAAATGTTTGCATAGGGAAGGTGGACTTTAAAACTGCACACTTTCCTTTTTCAACTTAATCCCATTATTAGGAAGAACTAAACAGTTGACTTATTTTTTATATAAAAAACTGACTTCAAAATAGTTAAAAATGCACTTAATATTTTTTTGGAAGTCCATTTTGATATAATCCCTATATTTGCATATATTTGTCATTTTAAATATTGTAACTATAATTCTTTTTTTATATTCCATAAAAAACTATTTCCATTTTATTTGCTGACTGTTTTCTGTTTTTAACGATTTTTGCAAACAATTTCAATTTTTTATAAAATGTTTTTAATGCGTGTTTTATATAATATTTTTGAAATATTATATTACTGATTGTTAATCTGACGACAGTTGAAAAAAAAGTACTTATGCTAATTAAACTGAAGAAAACATTAGTGAAGTATCTTTTGTTTATTTTATATATGGATTTTTGTCAAGTATCTATTCAAAACTTGTTTTATTACAAAAACTTAATAACTACTCTACATGTCATAACATAACATATTTGGATACTTACTGCATTCAGTGGTATACAAATATCATATTTTTTTAAAAGGTAGAAACCTGAAACTGGTATTCACTATTGAAAAATGCCACATTGGTTTTACTAATTTTCAATACTTGCACATCACCCATGTCTTGTTTATAATCAGTCAAATGCAAGTGTTTGGGACAATCTGCAGAATTTTGTGCTTTCATATGCAGGCAAGCCTTCTCAAACATACAACTTCAACCGATCAACTTCGAGCTCTCGTTTCGGAGATTTCCCCTTGTTGCAAGAAAAGTCGTTGGCGTACAACAATGGCCTGTACGGCTCTTCGAGCACCACACACACGTCGCCACGCTTTCCCATCGGCACTTTTTCCATCGACACCACCACCAACAACGTGTACAACAGCAGCGGGGACAATTCCATGAACAACACCAGCAGCAGCGCCGGCGTTTTCTCCAACGGCAACAGCAACAGTAATGCCAGTTACAACAATGACTCGTCCAACTCGTCTAATCTGGGGACCAGGGAGACGGGGATCATCGAGAAACTTCTGGTGGGTTGCATTTTAAGAAAAACATTTGCTAGAAACAATAAGTTTGGATAATCTCCTGATGGTTCTAACGAGTATAGGACACTTTTCGAATAATAATAACTTTATTGGCGCTAAAATACATAAAATGTGAAAAATGCAGGAGAGAGTAGAGAAAGGTAATGTAAAGCTCATTAAGTCTTGATAAATACACAGTATTCAACTTATTATTGGAAATAAAGTTAAGATATTCAAGCATTATGCTGAATTATTATAGTTTTGAAAGGCTCTTATCACAAATAAAAATTAGAAAAATGTTTTTTTATGCCTAATAGAAAATAACTACTTCCCAGGCTATATGCCATCTGTGGATGTTGAACTACATCTTGTTGATGTGGAAGCTCTAACTTTGATTTGCTTTTTCATTCACATAGTAGATTGTTTTTTTATGCAGTCTTAATTTAGAACTTTGATGAATGAGACAAAAAAAAATGCTGTTAAACATATTGTCAAATGTTATTAATGAGTAATGAATAAAAATATTGTTTCATTGAAATACTTTCTGCTTTTGTTATAACTTTCGTGTACGTTTGAAAAAAGAATTGTTATTATTGTTATAGCACTCATATGGATTCATCCAGTGCTGTGAACGTCAGGCGCGTCTGTTCTTTCACTTCAGCCAATTCAGCGGCACCATTGAACACTTGAAAATTGGGGATCCCGTCGAATTTGAAATGACATATGACAGACGCACTGGGAAACCCATAGCCAGCGCCGTTACCAAAATTGCTCCAGAGGTAGTAAGTAGTTCAATAAAACATCCATCACATTGTATAATTGAATTTCGTCACCAGTTAAAATATGTCATGTGGCTATTGTTGCTATAAAATTGATCACTGGAAATATCTAGTACTCAAAGATTTAATTCAAAGTGATTATTTCAGAATATATTGTGAAGAAATGTTTATGAATACAACAGAAAAATGTCATTATAATTTTCGTAAACAAAGATGGGATTGTCAGTTGATTCTGTTTAGGTGATGAGCGAAGAACGCGTGACAGGCAATGTGACCACCGAGGTAAGGGTGTCGGAGGGATCGGGCGGAGATATAAGCGGAAGAATCAGTTACGAAAATCGGGGGGAATGCTTCTTTTTGCCCTACACCAAAGATGATGTGGAAGGGAACGTCACTCTGAGGTCTGGCGACAAAGTCAGTTTTCAGATAGCAACTAATAATCGGTGAGTGAGATGAGAAAACATTCGATTGTTTTTTTTTTGCTCAATAAAAGATACCAATAATTTATGCAGAAAATATTTGTGCAATGTCTAATGGCCAACGAAAAAAAAAAAATAGGTCTGATATACAGGGAGATTCAAAAGTACATTGACAAACTTCAGGTGGTTATTCCTCACAATATTCTAATATGAATTGTCCAAATAAATATATGTCCGGAAACGCTTCGTTTCCAAGATACAGGGTGTTGAAGTTTTATTTTCGTTTTTTTTTAATAACTTTCGAAATACTGACCTTAATTAAACAAAAATTGGTTTTGACAGGATTTTTGAGGTGTCGAATTCGAACCTGATGTTATTATTGCTCTCACTCGTAGGGGCACCACCTACACGTCTTTTTCTTTTTTAAAGATTCATTTTTGAGCGTACTTCTAGCACATTTTTCAGTAAAAAAAATCAGTTTCTCTATCATATTTACGTAAAAAAGCTACCTTTGTTACAACTCGCTATAAGCAACCGTTTTCTAGAAATTTGGACTTGAAAATTTCAAGTCGATTATTTGATTATCGATGCGTGTTGTTACCATTATTTTGCATTTTTCACAAGAATGCTTAGGAAATGAATTTGACGTTTAAGTAAGTAGTTTTGGTTTTTTGTAGGGGGCGCCACCTATTCTATTTATTTTTTACTCGTTTGAAATAGTTATTTTTGTTTCAAGGGTGCAAAATCTGTATTTGTTTTAATAAAATTTGCAAGAAATATCAATATTTTATTTCAAGAAATTTTGAATATGTAGAATAAAATAAAATAAAATAAAGGAAACTAAATTATATTCAAATAAATTGTTCAAAGTGTCCACCTTCAGCGAAGATACAGGCATTCAGTCTTCTAACTAACCTAACTTAAAAACTCCACCTAACTAAACTTAAAAACTCCACCTCCTATGACATATATCAGCTAAATAGCCATATCATCAAAGAAACTCTCAATTATCTTATCGAACCGTTAACTATTCTTATAAACCGTTGTTTTCTTGAAGGGTTTTTTCCAGACATATTAAAATTAAGCAAAGTTATACCTATCTTCAAAAAAGGAGATCCAAATTCACCTGACAATTACAGACCTATTTCTATTATACCCATTTTGGGAAAAATAATAGAGATCATAGTTAAAGAACGTCTGATGAATTTTATGAACAAATATAGTATACTCCACAAACATCAATATGGCTTCATGAAAAACAGATCTACAACTGATGCAGTAATGGAAATAATACAAAATGCAATTAACAATGTGGAATGGGGCGAACACACCTCTTTAACGTTGTGGGATCTGAGCAAAGCATTCGATTGTGTCAATCACAATCTCCTTATAAAAAAACTTGAATACTACGGAATCCGAGGAACATCTTTAAATTTATTTCGATCTTACCTCTCTTCAAGGAAACAAGTGGTTTGTGTGAATGGTACTCTATCAAATACAGAAATTATGTCTCATGGCATCCCTCAGGGATCTGTTCTGGGACCTACGTTATTTGTTATCTATATAAATGACATTTTCGATTATCTGCTTCCCAAAACAATAATTTGCTTTGCAGATGATGCTAAATGAAAGTTCTGATGTTGATATAATATTAAAAACCAACCAAGAACTTGAAGAAAAAGCAGAAAAATGGTTCTCCTGAAACAAGTTGCAACTAAATAGGAATAAAACCCAAAATATTATTATTTCATCAAATAACCGGTTAACAAGTAAAAACCATGTTAAACTGCTTGGCATAACTATCGACGATTCACTCAAATGGGAAAATCATATTGAAATGTTGTGTAAAAAATTGTTCACCCAACTTTATCTACTTCGTAGGCTGAAGAAAGTTCTGAGCACCAAAACACTAATAAGCTCCTATCATTCACTATTCCACACTCACTTGATATGTGAAGTAGTCCTTTGGGGTAGGTCTTCCCATGCTCTCAGAGCATTTCGTATGCAAAAAAAAGGACTCAGGATTATAGCAGGAGTCCCATTCAATGAACATTGCCAACCACTTTGAAAAAAAATTAAAATCATGCCATTGCCTTGTATTTACATCTACCACACACTGCTTCAGATTCACAAAAATAAAAGTGTATATTCTTCCCACTCGGACTACCACAATTACGAGACCAGAAATGCACAAAAACTAAGACAACCCCGGGTTAAGCTAGAAATGTCAGTGCGTAATTCACTGGATATCAAACTCTACAATAATTTGCCTTCCCATCTAGCATCATTGAGCATGAATGTATTCAAGAGGAGGGTAAAAGAATATCTTTAAAAAAATTGTTTTTATAATTTACAAGATTACATGAACTGTACATATTCAGAATGATTTCTAGCCTTTTATGTTTTAAATGTTACTTAGTGTTCTACTGTCACAATTGATATTACTGTTTTTTTTTTTATATACACAACTTAGTACGCATCTGTTTTCTGACTTGACATAAATGTAATTTACATAACATGTTCAAATAAATCTATCTATCTATCTAGTCATTGAATCTCGTACCTGCTCAAAAATTATTGGTGTGTTTTTTATTGTTTCACAGGCGTCTACTATTCGGTTTCTTAGATCTTCCTCGTTCGCTACTGGAGTTTTATAAACTAGTGACTTCAAATGTCCCCAAAAATAAAAATCTAGCGGGTTTAGATCTGGGGACCTTGGTGCCCACGCCTGGTTAGGTTCTTCTACACGCTAAAATGGTCCGGAGCCCCATCATGCATAAACCACATGCAAATATGAATTTCTAATGGTACATTCTGAAGCAGTCCCGGCAATTCATTTTCTAAAAAGTCTCTGTAAGTTGCGCCATTCAGTCGGAACGGAAGAAAGAAAGGACCTATCAAGTAATTATCAATTATTGCCGCCCACACATTTACAGAAAATTGATACTGATAATGTCTTTCACTAACTGCGTGCGGATTTTCCAGAGCCCAAACATGGCTGTTATGAAAGTTTGTGATAGCATTTCGGGAGAAGTTTGCCTCGTCCGTGAAGAGTACATATCTTAAAAATTGAGGATTTCCAGCCAATTTTCTCAAAAACCACTGACGCATAGTAATGCGTTGGGGAAAGTCTCGTGGCAAAAGAGCTTGTACCCTTTGAATATGTTACGGATAAAATTGTTGATCGTGGATAATTCTCCAAACTGTGGACTGAGTAGAATTGAGAGCTTCAGCAATTATTCTTGCACTTGTTTCTGGATTCTCCTCGAGAGAGTTCAAAACAGCTTCTTTCAATTCTGGGGTTCGGACTGCTCGTGGTCTTCCAATAATATCAGCTGCCCTCTTAAAGCTACCTGTTTCTGCCAAATAACGGTGGAGACTGGTAAATGTTGGAGCTGAAGGCAGTACTCGATTAGGCAGTCGCTCCTGGTAAATACTTCTTGCTTCGCGCGCATTGCCATCCGCAAGGCCATAAACGAAATGCATATCGGCTAAATGAGCATTATTGTTTAAATAATCCATTTTTTCAAAATTGGTGTTTTAAAAAACAACAAAACGTTCAACTGTCACATAATATGTAATTACCAAAACTACTAACTTAAACGTCAAATTCATTTCCTAAGCATTCTTGTGAAAAATGCAAAATAATGGTAATAACTTCAACATGCATCGATTATAAATTAATCGACTTGAAATTTTCAAGTCCAAATATCTAGAAAACGGTTGCTTATAGCGACTTGTAACAATTGTAGCTTTTTCACGTAGATATGATAGAGAAATTGATTTTTCCACTGAAAATGTGCTAGAAGTACTCTCAAAAAAGTTATGAATCTTATAAAAAGAAAAAGACGTGTAGGTGGCGCCCCCTACGAGTAAGAGCAATAATAACATCAGGTTCGAATTCAACACCTCAAAAAAAAAACCAATACCAATTTTCGTTCAATTTAGGTCAGTATTTCGAAAGTTATTTAAAAAAAAACGAAAATAAAAATAAAACTTTAACACCCTGTATCTTGGAAACGAACGAGGAATCACCTCCTGAAGTTTGTCAAAGTACTTTTGAATCACCCTGTATAGGGTGTTTTCAAATTTGAAGCATTTTTTTAGCAGGACGTAGAACACGTCAAAACATTGGATTTCATTAAGAACGTCCATAAAAAAGATTGCAAAATAACGGAGATGTCATTATCATTAACTTGTTTGGGCACTATAAAATCCTCATGCTTTAGATGGAAGAAAACATGAGCGAATTGGTTCATGGACAAATATTTGATTTTCATGTTGAAATGGGAAACATTCTCAATTAAATAGACATATTTTTCTGTGAATTGAAAAATCCACGATTTTTTTTTTGTTATATCTTACAGAAAACAACTACTTTTCCGGCTAAAGCCGCGCTGGACATTGAACTACATCTGATAGATATTGAGTCAGGGTCCTTTCTCAGCGTTGATTTAGCTGGGGAAGTAGTTGTTTTCTGTTAGATATTACAAAAAATAACTTCATTTTTATCGTGGATTTTTCAATTCATAGAAAAATATTTCTATTCAATATTCAATTGAGAATTTTTCCCTCTTTTAACATGAATACTCCACAAGAGGTTATCTTGAAGAAGATAGTTACTAAAGTTTCTCTTTGAGTCGCAGATGATTCCACATCTAATTTTATGAACATCCTGTTCATTGATTTGTTGACAATATAAACAGGATGTTCATAAAATCAGATGTGTTAGACATTCACAAAAAATAACTTCGTTTTAATCGTGGATTTTTTAATTCACAGAAAAATCTTTCTATCAATATTCAATTGAGAATGTTTCCCTTTTCATCCTGTTCATATTTTCAAACCAATCAATTTGAATTTCATCCTAATTCGGCACCTTCGTTATTTTGCAACTTTTATATACCTATGTGATTTACAGATCATGTTGAAAAAAAATGCCTCAACTCGAAACTCCTTGTATTTGATGAATTATGAGATAATTTTGAACTGTATTTTCTTACCAGAGGAATATACAGAGAATATGCCAATCATAGGAAATCATTTATTAAAATCACCTCTATTTCAGATTGAAAAGGGTTGGTTTTTAAAAACTCACTAATGATTTTGCATACCAACTCATAGAAATGTACACCAATAAATATTTGGAAAGTGTTTCATAATTTAGATGAGATTTGGCAACATTGTTTTTCAACAAGGAACTTCTCTTAAAATCACCCTTAGTTCCAAACATATATTTAATAACCTCAAATATTGATTATAAGCATAGCCTATGTGAAGCCAAAACAATTGAACATCAATTTTTCAGACGCGATTTTGTTCATCCATCTCGTTCTAGTAGTCAATATTTGATGTGAAAAACTGTTGGGGTATGACAAGCTTATTTCATTTGTTGCAAATTCTCACACAAATTGTGACATTTCTTTTAACGTGCTGTTTGGTATTCTGGGTCAAAATGTCAAATAAATAATCTAACCTTAAATATTTATGTCATGAGTTGTAATTCAAAAGTTGCGCATGCGCAGTAGTTTTCAAGCGCCCGCATGAAAAAGGACAAACTGATTTTTGTGACTTCACTTTGTAAACATGGCGTCTTATGGAGTGTTATCCATATTGGTAGTTAATAAATATATGGTTCCAAAGGTTTTCTTTGAACACGGAACATCTTTGGATCTGAAGTGTTCTGTGACTTTGAATTTATTGCTGAATCTTTTTGTAGTTATTTTTTATATAGCTTTTCCATGAACCTGCGTGTGTCCAAAATGGCTCTTATATTTGTCACAAAAGTCAAATTGGTTAAATCATATACTAGGTTAGAGGTTTTTTTCATGAAAACCATGACTTCATTGATTATAACCTCAAAATGTTTGGTGCCAACATTGTTTTTTTTTTTCGACTTCCTGGGGTCGTGGGAGGCGGTTGTCTGACCACGCGGACCGGAAGTCAAGTAAATGTCAGTTTTTGTACAGCCGTTCCACGTGCATTGAAAAGTTTAAAAATTATATGTTGTGAAAGTAATGGGCATTTGAGGTATCATTTCGAATGAGACTATCCCGGTGCCCCCCGAAGGGAAATCGAAGCCGACAGAATACGTTCCTAGGTGATGTGGATTTCCGCGACTGGTATATTATCCTGTAGGATAGACCATAATTAATGAACGAAGGAACGAACGAATGGTGCCAACATTTTTACTTCATCAAGATAGGATACACTACTTTTTTTTTTAATAATTCAATTCATTCATGTATTTTGTCGATTTGGGCGTCCATTCCAAGAAAAAAGCAGTAGAACTGTAGTGGGTATTTGTTGAAATTTCAGCGGAAATCTTGGTGCTTGCCATGTACGTCTGGAGAACCCAGCCCATCCGGTGAAGTACCAAGGTGTTGTCTGTTCGATGAAAGAAAGTTTCGGGTTCATCGAAAGAGCCGATGTGGTAAAAGAGATATTCTTCCACTTCTCAGAAGCCAAAACCAAAGAAGAACTGAGATTAGGGGATGATGTTGAGTACATCATACAGACACGCAATGTGAGTATTTATTTATTTATTTATTTACGGTAATAACCATTACACCCAGTAGAGTATTTTTTTACGAGAAATAAACTTGAATTTTGTGAATTCATTCAATTTCAGGGGAAAGAAGTGGCATGCAACATAACCCGTCTACCTCCTGGCACAGTAATATTCGAAGATCTAAAGCCAGAAATTCTCAAAGGCCAAGTATTGAAACCGATCGACCGCGGGCCACGCAATCCGAACGATGCCCTGCCGGGCCGAATCAGATACAGGGCTCCGGATCATGCCGAGGTGGAGATATCTTTCAGCGAAAAGGACCAGATGGGCGATTTCACTCTGCGCCACGGCGACTGGGTGCAGTTCCAAGTGGCCACAGATAGACGGGACGCTCTGGACAGGGCCACGCATATCCTCTTGTTGGACGAGAGTTTCAAGTGAGTGATATTGGAATTGTCTCTTTATGTACAAACATCATGAAATGAAAATTTATTTATTGGTTGTTTTTATAACAAAGACAATGCTCGAGTATATTATCAATAAAAATATATGTTGGGTGGGTATCATGATCAAATAAGTTAAATAGCCTTTTATCAAATATGAATAAAATGTATATATTCTTTGTATATACAGGGGGTAATCTAACTTCTTGCAAAACCCAAGAAAATCACAATCCATCAGAAAAAAAAATCATTTGAATTTTTTACAATGAGTTCTCAATAAGCCAGAAAGGAAATATCAAAAAATATGTATTACCTACCAAAACTTTTGATGTTCCCAAAATTTGGACGAATTTGACAAAAAAAAAACCTGTACCTGTATCAAATAAAAAAAAAATGAATTTGCTGCAAGCTTTTTTTATTCAATTAATAATTAATATACAAAAGTCTACAATACAAAAAAAAAATCTTAACCTATACCACATATTTCAGACTATAAAGAATAAATGTATACATGCATATATCCATACACACATGTACATAGAAAATGTAAATAAAAAACAATTCAAATATTCAAGGACAAGCTCAATTAAAACTATTTAAAACTAGCGAACATATCACAATAAACCTGTTCCCGAAACAATGAAGATTCTAGACAAATATATGACATGTATATACCAATATAGTCAATATTTTTGTAAAGCATTGTTCCTAATCAGCAATAATTGCTGGTACCGGAACATATATATTTTAAATTTAATGGCTTTTAACATATCGCATCACCTCCGCTTTGAACGAGGAGTAACTATCTTTATTTTTTATGGAGTTTGGCAGAAAGTTAAATGATTGGAGACATTTAGAGAAGGGATTATTTAAAGCAATGTTCGTTCTCACCTGGGGTAGATAAATTTGGTTTTGACTTCTAGTTTCATACGAATGTATCTCATTAACTATATTCATGTTTGTATTGCATTTCTGTTGATTTTTTGTTATTTTATAAATAAATTTACATTGTTCTATTTGTAGAATTTTTTTCAGCGGCAAAATTTCAGTTTGATGGTAGATTAACTCTGTATTAGTTCTGAAATCATAGCCAAATAGAGTTTTACTACCTTATTTTGTAGAATTTGGATTTTTTGAATAATGTTTGAGAACATACCCCCCAGTTTGTTATCAGATAACGGAATATAGAAAGAAAATAAGCGTTATATATCATAATTTTATTTGGTACATTTAAGTAGCTCTGGCATCTATAAAGTGCTCCAATCATTGGTACAATTTTTTTGTCATGTGCTCTGCGTGTTTGTGCCAATTTATGTTGTCATCAATTTCCAATCCCAGATATTTGGTATGATCGACCTTTTGAATTACTTGATCTCCAATTCTGATATCTGGGTCTCGACTTTGTTTATTTTTATTTTTGAAGAGCATATACACTGTTTTTTTTACATTTATTTGTAATTTATTTGCCAGGAGCCATTTAGCATATAGTTCTAGATCACTATTTACCAAGTCTTCCAGTTCACCCAGATTAGTTCCTTCATATACTAGAATGGTATCATCTGCGAATATGTAATAGCGAGCTTTAAGATTTGCTTTTGAGATTTAGGGTGTGTAACGAGTATAACAGTGGTCCAAGGACTGACCCTTGTGGGACTCGCAGGTTTATATACGGATTTCACTATTAACTTCATTTAGAGATACATATTGTTGCCGATCCTTTAAATACGATTTTAATATACTTGCACTTTTTCCTCTTATACCTAAATGGTTCAATTTATCGACTAGAATTTCATGATCCACTACATCGAATGCCTTTTGTAAATCAATAAATATTGTTAGGACAAATTTTTTATCATCCATGTTAGTTATGACATGGTTTAGAAAGTCTATTGTATCTGATTGTATCGATTGTTTCTGAAAACCATATTGATACTTGTCTAATTCAACATATCTAGTAAGGAAGTTCATGATACGGTTTTTAAAGAGAATTTCCACAAATTTTGAAAGCGCACATACTACGGTAATGGGGCGATAATTTTCTGAATTATTTTTTGGTCCTGATTTATGGATAGGGGTAACCTTACCCATTTTTAGCTCCTTCGGAAACTCCCCTGTTTCAAACATTTTATTGACCAAGTCGACTAAGACTGGTATTATTGTCTCCTGCACTATTAATAAATCTTTTACAGAAATTGTATCATTACCTGGAGCAGAATTCTTATTCATTTCATCCAAAACTTCTCTTACTTCTTTTATGTTAGTATCATATAGGTACAAAGAGTTTTTTATATTAATTTCATCGAAATAATGTGAAGGTGGGTTACTTATGAGTTTTGCATTGATTTTATTGACTATTGATTGACCTATATCACAGAAATATTCGTTAAATTTATTTACAATTTCTAATTTATCAGTTATTAATGTTTTATCTACCTCTATTGCATCTACAGTAATTTGCTTGTTTTCATGTTTTATTAGATTATTTATGAAATTCCATTGTTTCTTTGGATTTCCATCAGTATCATTCCATCTTTTTCTGAAAAAATTAGTTTTTAGTTTTCTTTTTCATTTTCAACTTGGTTCTTTTATTTCTGAAGTCCCATAAGATTCGTTGATCTTGAGGGAATTTTTCATTAGTTTGTATAATTGGTCTCTCCTTTTCAATAGTTCTAAAACTGGGGGTTATCCAATCATTATTTTCCTAATTTTTACAATTATTATAGTTTTTTGTTTTTGAATACAATTCTATTTCTAATAGATTATGATCGGAAATTGTGCTATATATAACACAATTTTTATATTCACTAGTGGCCTCAGTATTTTCTAATAAATTTATGTTAAAGTCCCCAATTATTAGTGTTTTTTTCTCATGCTGCAGTATTTCTTCTAATATTTCCAGAAATTCCTTCACATTGAATGATGGTGGTCTATATAATGCTATAATTTTTATACCATTTACCTGTAGATTCATCCCAATCATGTTGTATTGACTGTCGCCGCTAACATTGTTTATCTCGATGAACTTAATGTTTTCTTTAATATATATTGCAACTCCTCCGCTCTCGTATCTCTACATGCATGCACAGCTGAATATCCATTAATCACGAATTGGTTTACTTCATTTTTATATAACCAGGTTTCCACAATTACTAATATATCATAATATTTCATTTTCACAAGACATTGTAGTTCCTCTAATTTGTTTCTGAGACTTTGTGCATTTATATATAAAATTCTTAGTTGTGATTCTGCTGTTGGTTTAATAATTTCATTGGATTGTTTCAGTTTTTTAGATCACTGGTGTCTTCGATTTGATGAACTGGGCTGTGTTCATCTTTGCGAATATAGATTTTCCCATGATTTATCCAGGCAAACCTATAGTTATTTTCTTTCTTGTATCTCAGCACTTCTTTGAATAGGTATTGATTTGCCTTTGTTAAATCATGGTTTAGGTAGATAACGCTTGCCTTCTTCGCATCCTAGGTCTTTCGAGTTATCATTTTCTTCTTCCTAGCTCCCAAGAACTCTTCTTTCTCCTTTCACTGGTAAAACATTTTGATTTTTTATTGTTTTCATATGGTACCCCATTGTTTTCCTCGGTTATCATATGGTACCCCATTGATAATGATGTTGTTTCTCACCTCATTTTGTTCGTTTTTGTTTTGTTCCTTTCCTAATTGCGACTTTATTATCAGGATTTCCGATTTCAGAACTTCGTTGACTTTAACTTGTTCTTCATATTTGTTGAGTAGATCGGTATATTTGTTGTCCATTTCCATTAATTTCTTCATTATATCGTTCAGGGTATATTCCTGCTTGGTATTAGTATCGTTTGAGTTTGTTTTTGTAGTTTTTGAAGAGATTTTATTTACATTTTGTACAGGAGTCATAACCTCACTCTTTTTACAAGTTTCAGCAAAAGTATCTTTCACCTTCGGATTTTTCAATTCACTTGCAAAGTGGTTGAATGTTGCGGTGGATAATTTTTCACATTTGGTATGATACCATTTTTGGCATTTTATGCAATTAATAGCATAAGAATTTTTGCAGGAGTTTGCACAGGTACCACACGTGTCGGCCATTTTACTTTTGAATCTGTTACTCACTGAATAACCTAGGTCAAATAATTGAATTGTTTTTTCCTGTTTAGTTCATTTGTATAAGAGCTTGTGTTGATTTTTTTAATCATTTTTATTCAATACTTTTTAGTTATTCATGAAATCCGTCATCTTATTGAATTCTGACAAAAATTGATAATCTCCGACCCCAAAGAAACCCACATTCCAATTTTGAATGGAATTGGGCCATAATAACAAAATACGTCGCCATCTTGGAGCCGCCATCTTGAATTCATGAATTTTGACAAAAACATCATGATGTTCGACCTCAAAAACCCCACACATACACCAATTTTGATGAAATTGGGTCATAATAACAAAACATGTCGCCATCTTGGAGCCGCCATCTGGAATTAATGAATTTTGACAAAAACATCATGATGTCCGACCTCAAAAATCCCACCCACACACCAATTTCGATGAAATCGGGCCATAATAACAAAACACGTCGCCATCTTGGAGCCGCCATTTTGTTTTTTTCTCTAGCAAAAATTCCATAATGTATTGTCACCGGAATTATGAACACCTGCCAAATTTCACGTTGACACGTTGATGGACACTAACGTCATAGAGGTCGGTGACAAATGTGGCACAACGCCGCACTGGATTAAATTGGACAAAACGCTGAACGGCGTTCAATTTTGCATAGTTAGTATAGGAGACACGTGATTACTGTCACGGTTAAGTGCAATAGGTTCGTGTAGTGTCGTTTTCTTACATAAAATATCGGTTCAAATCTTCACCAGCCAGAATTGGACCTTCCCAATTTCATCACGCCGCACGGTATCATTTTTGCAATAAGAAACTCATATATTTGTATTTGCTGTGTCACGTGATGTACAATTTTTTGAGTAATTTTTTTTCCAATGATTGGAATATTTAATTTTTATATACGAATATTTTATTTTAGTGCGATGTTTTTCCAAAAATACTTGGGATAATATTTTTTTTTTTGAGTTATGAATGTTAAGACAATGATACAAATCTTTCTGTGTCACAATGAGAACAATTTCGGATTTCCCTGTGTCCTTCAACATGTTAATCGGACAGCTAGAAGTGGGTCAAATTTAACTTGTAAGATTTGATTACAAACCCATCGCGACAGGTGAAACAAAAGCTTGTAAAAAAATTTCTTTGTAAAACTCAGCCATATTTTGGGAACCTTACCTAAGCCATAAGAAAACACTGGCAATTGCCGGATGCAATAAACATTTAAATAGGTAGAAAGATAGTCTGAGAGTCCTTATTAACATTCGATGCAGGCTACCGGCAATATGTATTGAAACAAATGTAATGAAAACAAACGAACTATATTGTTGTGATTGCGTCCAGATCTATCTTATTTGCAGGATATTGGACAAATAAAACTAATCTACCTCTTCGCTAACGTTTCGCGAATATATTGCTCGCTTCTTAAGATCTATGAATCATAAGAGAAAGTGTGTAAGTTCACAACTACATTGTTACTTCAAGATTGAGATAGGAACTCATCTTAGGCGTAAGTTCTACTGAGTTATTCGATGTCCGTTTGTCTTTTGACTGCATTTTTATGGCAATTGATATGTACCATTTTAATTAAAAATTAATCTCCTATGCTCATGGTTTTCAAGATCCAAAACTTGTTAATTTTTTAAATCTAAATTGTAACCCAGATTATGGTGGTGTTCTGATAGCGCGGTTCTTGCAGATCGAGATGAGTCTCTGCAGTCATTTGTGTGTTGTTTCACTCTATTCCCTAATAACTGGTTTGTTTGTCCAATGTATATTTTTTTTCACAATTCACACACTTAATTTTGTAAACCAAATTTGACAGTGACTCTTTTGGCAACTAATCTTTAAATTTGGAAGGATTCTCATTTTTTTATTTTCAATGAAAACGGCTATTGATAGTTGGTCATTCTGCAGAACTTTGCTGATTTTCTCTGATAGTCCTTTAATATACCCATCATTCACGGGAGTGATGAATCCAATTATAATTCTTGTATGTGACTTACTGCAGACAATATTTGAATGTTTTTTTTTCCAGAGTATCTGGTGAAAAGCGAGAACAGGGCGTAGTTGCTTCCGTCAAAGAAGGCTTCGGCTTCCTGAAGTGCGCGAGCGGGAGGCAGACTGTTTTTCCACTTCAACGAAATCCTCGACGTGGATCGAACCACAGAAGTGCAAGTCGGCGACGAGTTTGAGTTCACCGTCGTCCAGGATCAGACGGGTTCCAGCATGTTTTCCAACAACAGACAGAGCGCCATCAGGATGAAATGGTTGCCGCCGGGCACGGTACAGTTCGAAGTCAGGATCGAGAACGGTCTGACTGGTGTCGTGACGAGCGATATCCCGCCGAGCGGTTGGAACAACCGCAGCCCTAGCAAGAGTCAGAACGGGACCGTCAGCGGCGAAGTGGTCGAATCTGGAGTGATCAGTTATACGGAGGATGGCGCGAAGAAGACGCTTTCGTTTTACTCTAAGGATTGCAGTTTGAAGCATTATCCGAGGACTGGAGACAAAGTGAGTTTTTATCAATTACACCGGCACACAAAAAAAAAAAAGTTGTCTGTGCACCGGGCGCCACCTATCTACGGGTATGTTTTTCGACCCGCTGAACACGAATTTAAAGTCAGTTTAGGCCGTCCGGGCTTCAATTTCGAGTAAATTGCAAAAAACCCCAAAAAATAGGGAAAATTCGATGTTTTGGCAAGAAAAAAAATTTGAGATCTAATGCAAGCATAATTTTCATGTATTTTGATCTGTTAAATACTAATTTCGATCGATCTTCAATCATAAACCGTTTAAATCTAAAAAATTGTAAAAATCATCAAAAATTACAAAATCGAAGAAAATTGGGATTTTGTTTTAATCTATCTGAAAACGTTCTGCGGTTTTACCGCTGAAACTCCCCACAAACGTAACAAAATTGATCAGGACTCTTATTGCATAGATGGGAATTGCTTCTTGTAATAGTATACCCTCCAGTAGCCAAGTTTTCCACTACTGAAGAGCTGCAGTCGCTGGATGACGAGCCTCTGGGCCTGCTGTCTCACCCTGACCAGACGCCGATACTGGGTCTCCGAATCCCTGCATCGTAAAGTACTCATCACTTTTACCTGCCATGACGGCACACACGCCGTTAACCCAGAGACTCTGCCAGATGGTTCTGTTGCCCACCGTCACCCCGAGGAGGTGCCCTGGTTGCAAGTACAAGCGATCATGCAATGAAATGAAGTCTGCACTTCGAAGAAGTTGAAATTCCAACACGATGACAAATTTTTACTAAATAAAGGAAAAGGTGGAAAAAGAGGTATCCACATCGTAGATCATTTGAGAATGAAACAGTACAATACCCTCGAAAAACCGTTAAAAATTCAATTTGTGTACATTCTTGGATCTTAATCTTGTATTTTAGAAATAAAAAATACAAGAAATTTATTTAATTGTGTTTAAAAAAAAAACCCATTTTTTCAGCAGCAATTTTCTGCTATTTTATCGGTTTTTTGCAGTTTTATGAATGTTTGAGGGGTACTATGGGCCAAATTTATTGCAGAATCAGAATTTTTATCTTGTCAAAATATCGAATTTTCGCTATTTTTGGGGTTTTTTGCAATTTACTCGAAATTGAAGCCCGGACGGCCTAAACTGACTTGAAATTCGTGTTCAGCGGGTCGAAAAACATGCCCGTAGATAGGTGGCGCCCGGTGCACAGACAACTTTTTTTTTTTGTGTGCCGGTGTTATTAATGATTTTAATGAATGTTCGATATGGTCAATTTTAGGTTGAATTCAACGTGAATCAAGTGAAGCGAAACAAGGAACTCATCGCCGTAGACATTGAAATCCTACAGCTGGCCATGCAGACGAACGGCATCAAACATTCGATTTCCAGAAACCCCGGACAGATCTATCAAGGATTTATCGCAGCTTTGAAAGATGGCTTCGGTTTCATCGAGACCATACAACACGACAAGGAAGTTTTCTTCCACTTCAGGTGAGCGATTTTAACTCTACCAATTTTGAATCGAATCGGACCATAGTTACAAGTCCGCCATCTTTAATTTGTGAATTTTGACAAAAAATTCATAATCTACGATCTCAAAAACCCCCAAATACCAATTTTGAATAGAAGCCATCTTTAATTTGTGAATTTTGACAAAAAATTCATAATCTACAATCTCAAAAACCCCCAAATAACAATTTTGAATAGAATCGAACCATAATCAAAGAGATTGTCGGCCATTTTGGAGCCGAAATTTTGATTGTATGAATTTTGACCAAGATTCATAATCTTTGACCCCGAAAACCCCCACATACCAATTTTAAATCAAATCAGACAATAAACACAAATATCGTCCGCCATCTTGGAGCCACCATATTAAATTTGGGAATTTTGACAAAAAATTCATAGTCTACGACCCCGAAAACCCCCAAATACCAATTTTGAATAGATTCTGACCATAATCACAAATATCGACAGCCATCTTGGAGCCGCCATTTTGATTTCATGAAATTTGACAAAAAAGTTCATAATCTTCGACCCCAAATAGCACCACATACCAATTTTCAATCGAATCGGCAATAAACACAAATATCGTCCGCCATCTTGGAGCCACTATATTAAATTTGTGAATTTTGACAAAAAAATTCATAATGTACAACCCCAAAAACCCCCAAATACCAATTTTGAGTAGAATCTGACCATAATCACAGAAATCGTCGGCCATCTTGGAGCCGCCATTTTGATTGTATGAATTATGACAAAAAATTCATAATCTTTGACCTTGAAAACTCCCCACATACCAATTTTCAATCGAATGGGACCATAAACACAAATCTCGTCCGCCATTTTGTTTTTTTCTCTAACATAACTTCATTAATGCATTGTCACGGGAACTATGAACACCTGCCAAATCTCACGTTAATTGGACAACTACGGATGAGTGATTCAAACCAGCTTTCTGCGGAATTGGATCTGTTTGGTTGGTACACCTCTTGCTGCCTTCAAGCATAAATTAAAATCTTTATGAATTTCTATTTTAGTCATAACCATTTTTTTTTATTTGTAAACGTGTCAATTTATTGCCAGTCTCAAATGTTAGATATTTAATATTTATTATATATGTAGTAGTATAGTTAGTCTTGAGTATTATTGTATCACGATTTTAAATATTTGTTTTTTACTGGGGTTAGCCGTTTACAATAATAATATAATAATAATAATAAATGATATTTATTGAACCAAGTAAATTACATGATTCAACAGGCTATTGACCTAGGTCCTTCTGCCTATTGTAATTATATAACACAATTGAAACCTTAAATAATTGAATATAAGCTATAAATAGATTGAAAAAAAAAAAAATCGAATTGTAGAGTCAGAAGTGATATGTACACATATAAATACAATCATATACAAGAGTTAGTTAAGGAGCATTTGGTGGATAAGTTCCAGAGTTGTATGCTGAGGATGTCTGTGTAAGGGGATAATGCCTGGTAATCTTCTTATAGCATATTTTTCCAGGATGTCCAGATTTTCTGTTTTGTTGAAGAATTTCAGGGTTAACTGTTGTATTCGTTCGTCTATTGGCTTGACTTGGGTTTTTTGGTATAGCATAGGGTTGGAAGGGTTGTGTAGCGGGTTATTAGGGTGGCGATCTTGGTAATCTTCCTAATGAAGATGTTTCAGCAACTCTCAGATTGTTTAAAGCTCTGTTTCTACAGTTTAAGAAAATCATGTGTCCATATTCAATCATGGGCGCATATCATCTTGTAGATTCGCTTGCTGTAGTTATGTTGATACCACTTCCTCTGTTCATGACATTTCGAAAGTGTTTGGCTCTTGCTATGATGTTTTTTCTTTTTAATTTGAGTATGTGCATTTAAAATTAAGTTTATTATCGAACTTAATGCCCAGATAATTAATCGTTGTCTCGGGTTGAATATTGTGATTTTGCATTGTGAGAAAGGGGGATGCTGGAGTTGGATGATGATTGAAAAGGATGAAGTGGGATTTATCAGGATTAGGTTTGAGTCTCCATTTGTTAAACCAGGAGGAAGTGGAGTCAACTAGTTCTTGGAGGTTATCAGTGATTTTCTGTGTTGTTCTTTCATGGACCGTTTACAATAAATAAAATAAAATAAAAAATCTGCAATAAGAGACAGAAATCTGTAACATTCTTGATAGCCAGCCATAATTTCATTGAAAATGAAAAATGTCTTATTTCTCAAGACAGCTGACTACAAAAACATATCCATAAAAAAAACAACTATTTCCCTGGCTAATGCCTCGATGGACATTCATTGGTAATGTTTAGTTGCACTAGTTGTGTTGAGATGGCGTTAGCTCAGTTCTGCTAATTCCATTCCAGCAAATGCTTTGACATTGGATTGATATTGATTATTACATACAGTGAGGTAACGCAGACCCACCCTGTACTGATGAGGGGCAGATACCCAGAAACCGGTCTACAGGTGGTCAGCCTGAGTGAAGTGGTTAATATTGATCCATTTTGCAACAAACATTTGCAAAGTACCTTGCACGTTTATCCATTGGATGTCATTCAATGTCCGTCGAGGTATTAGCCAGGGAAGTAGGTGTTTTTTTATGGTTATGCGACCAACTCCTATTGTATAGGTTTTTGTAGTCAGTTGTCTTGAGAAATAAGACATTTTTCTTTTTTTTTAAATAAAAAAACTATAAGGGGGTCAATTTAACTTGTAAGATTTCATTACATACATCGGGACAGGTGAAAGTAAATAAAAGCTTGTAAAAATAATATGTATGTGACGGGTAATGGGTATTTAATTTTCATTTTGAAGCTGTCTCCCCTGTTTCAACATCTGCCTGTAATCAGCATTAGTATGTAAAAGGGAAATCTTAATAGTAATGGATTCATTTGGAGGGAAAGTTAATAAAATTGAGGTTCATTAAATAACTGTGGATATCGAAACATATTTTTTTTCCTTGCAGTAATTTTGAGGGTGAAGCCACCAGCTTGGAACTGGGCCAGGAAGTGGAATACAATCTGGGCACCAGAGGCAACTCTGGTTCCTGCTCGTCCGCCGAAAACGTCAAAGTCATCCCGAAAGGCACCATAGATCTGCCCCCGTTCGGAGGAGACATTCTCGAAGGTGGCATCGTCAGACCTCTGAGGTCCGTCAACCCCGATCAGCCGGAATACTCGGGCCTCATAAAAACCAAGAGCGAAGATCCGGACGCCACAACGGAGGAGTACGAGTTTGGCATTATGGGGCTGGTCAACAAGCGGGAACTGCTCCAAGTGGGCGACCATGTCCAGTTCCAGATAGACTCGACGGGCAGGGCCGCCAACATCGTGGCGGTGAGGAAGAAACTTAGGGCGACGGTGGACGCGATCAAGGGGCACTTTGGGTTTTTGGCGTACGAAGTGGAGGAGGGCAAGAAGCTGTTTTTCCACATGACGGAAGTCAAGGACAATGTGGCTCTCCAAGTGGGGGACACGGTGGAATTTGTGCTCGTGACGAATCACAGGAGCGGCAAATCGTCGGCGTGTAACGTCGTCAAAGTGAGGTTAGTCTCAGATTCTCAGGTCATTATGGATATGTTCAGGAAGGGCGATGTATACATTATTATCATTATTTCAGCGATGTACAAGCCAGACCAGAAAGACTAATAAGTAGACTGCGCACCATATCGGTGGTCGACACTGGGCCCAAGTTGACGGTGATGCGTCAGCCGAAGGGACCCGACGGCTCGAAGGGATTCTCATCGGAGGCACGCACCTTGCGTACACCGGGTACCGTGCCCGAATAAACACACCTTCCGAAACGTCGAGTCGGTCATTCTCTCATCCACGTCATCTACGGCAAGCAAAAACAAAAGAAAAACTGTGTAGCAACTAACTTACTCTCTCGTCTCTTAGCAATGGAGTTGGAATTATATACTTGTATTTTATAAATTAAGTCTTGTAAGTAAGAAGAACAATGTTTCGGGGGGTTGCGGGCGAGAACGTCGTCGCTGTGCGCCGGTACTTTGTAAATAACTAGTCTTTTGCGTGCGCGTCGGATATCGAGTCATATGCGTTGTTTATGGTTCGTTTTCAAACTAGAGGGCGATAGTCGAAGTCTGCTGACTGCACGGTGACTCCCCCGTCTACAGTTCTACTCGTAGGTACTCGGTTCTCCGGAAAATAATCGACAATCAATTTTCGTCGTGTGTGATTGTTAAAAACACAGTTTGTAAAGGATATCTCGAATAAATAATGGTTTCCACAAATTGTCGTCGAATAAATGATATGTCGAGTTGCCGGAACAAATATTATGGCATCACTTGCCTTGTCTGGAATTTTAGTTTTTCTGAGTTTTCAGAATCGAGTTGACGGGATAATCTTGTCAAAAATTTTCTGCATTAGCGTGCGCGGCAGTCGGAATAAATCGCGCCTCTGTATATGGAAGTTTGTGTGAGAGTTGTGTTTGTCGCGTTTAGCATTTCATCATCATCAGCTTAGTATTGTGGTTTGTCTGTGAAGGATCAATAGGGTTATTTATAAGTTGCCGCTTTCCGCCATTTTCAAAGTAAAATAATCGCCTTTTCTCGCAAACTTGAAAAAAAAAGCGCTCAGTTCGATCTCTCGCCCGGAATCGCCCCGAAACGAAATTGCAACAAAAAAAAGTCTAAATAAGGACAAGGAACTTTTATTTTTTCTCTCGGTTACCGTTTACAGAAAATAGTTGTAGCCGATGTTTATACATGTTGAAATTTGAACAAAGCCGAGTTACGCTGCGCTTTATATAAACAAACAAAGAAGAAAAAAAATTGAACAGATTGAACACTGCTTTAAAACCAAAAATGAATAAGAAAATGATAATCCATTGACAAATATAAAATACAATGAATTTATTATTAGGATACAGAGTTAAGGTATTAGAATATGATCTAGAGAAGACTGCATCCGTAAGTAATCTGTACATTGTAAGACCTTTTGTAATTTTTATTTAGACTCCATTTAGGTGTAACGTTAGTTTGCAGTCCGGCAGTGCCCGCAACAGCTCGTTGTATCCGTAAATCTTAGATGAAATTCGTGGTACGCACTTTGCGGAGCCCAAAGAAGACAAATCTAGCAGGAGGCTGAAAAATCTGGTGGGAGCGCGTATACAAGATCTCGCATCCTAAAAAATTGAAAATTACTAAATTACTACTGCATATGCAGGATTCTCTACTCTTCAATATATTTTTTGAATGGTTTTACCTATGATCTAAGAACCAGAATCCTCTAGGGTGTACCCTCTTGCACACCAGTTACAGTGATTAAAAATCTGAAAAAAAATAAAAAAATCTGTTTTGTTCTTTGTAAAATTCAACAAAATTTTGGGTAGAGCCACTCGCCTAATTTCAGGTGAACTTCAGCAATTGCCGAATGCATGAAACATTTTACTCAACATTTGAATAAGGTAGAAGAAGAAGGTGTGGTAAATGTATACATTGCAGCCTTCCTGAGCTAGATATTCAATTTCAAAATGAAAAAACTATCTAACCTTGTTATATCCAAACTGATGATAAAGTCAGAACTAGTTGACTTCATACTCTGCTTTGAGGCACTTATCATAATTACCACTGGTAAGAAACAAACGACACAAAAACTATTGAAAGGGGAAACATTCATTCGCAATTGCACATTGTTTTCAGAATTCTCGGCCATTGTGAATTGTAATGATTGTGAACTGAACACTGTTGCCAAACTAGATTCTCCCATGCACGGTTTACGAACTAGTGTAGATAAATTAAATTATTTAAATCTAAGGTTGATTAATTTTTAAAATTAATTTTATTGTTATATTTTCAATTATTTTATTTTTAAATTTGGGTAAATTTATTTAAAAATTATTGGATGGTTAATAAAATAATGTAATTAGCAACCAATCAGAAAACGGCACGCGATGTGCAGGAGAATCAATTTGAACATTATCGTCTTTTGCTGGCTCGTAAAACTAAACACCGAGCTGTTCGGTGCGTATTTTGAAGAGTAGAAGACAAGATGAATCACTCCTCGCATTTATGAATAAAGTAGTAAATTTCAATTCTGGTTGGATTCTATTGGATTTTATTCTCCAGCCAATCAGAATGTAACGAACCTTTGTTCGAAAACTGTGCATGCCACAGTGTTTAGTTCACAATCATGAATCATTACAATTTACAATGGCCGAGAATTTTCAAAACAATATGCAATTGCGAATGAATGTTTCCCTTTTCAATAGTATTTGTGTCGTTTGTTTCTTACCAGTGATAATTATTTAAGTGCCTCAAAGCAGAGTATGAAGTCAACTAGTTCTGAGTTTTTATCACCAGTTTGGATATAACAGGGTTAGTTGTTTTCTTCACTTTGAAATTGAATATCTATCTCAGGCAGGCTGCAATGTGTACATTTACCACACAATCAGTTCAACATTCTACACTATTCAAATGTCGAGTTGAAAGTTTATTGTATTCGGTAATGCCAAAGTTTTCTTCTGAGCAGGTCACCTGAAATTTGGCGGGCGGCGCTAGCCATGTTTTTGTAGAATTTTACAAAAAACAAAACATGTTTTAAAATTATAATTTTTTTCAGATTTTTAACCACTGTAATTTGTTATAGAATGGCATTATACACTCGTCATTCATGGGTGTGCAAGAGGGTAGATTACACCCTGTATATGGAATGATTGATAATTATGCTATAGAAAAAACAATGCTCAAACTGAACTTCATTTTTGCTTTATTTTTTGTTACCTAAAGGAATAATATTCATTACGAAATATTGCTTGAAATCATCGATAAAATACGAAAGCGTTTAAAGGTCACCAATTTTTTCACTTTTCCAACTTTGAAGTCGGAATTTTATGGTCTCTATTTTTATTTTTCCGATTTTGCCTCCAAAGTTGCAATTTTCTACTAAAAACTCAGTCTTGGAATTTTATGATGTTGAGATTATTGAATTCCCAATATAACATCGGAATTTTCGAGTTTGAAGTCAGAAAGATGAACTTTCAAAGTCTAAGGACGGACTTTTTCATTAATCATAGTGTAGCGTAACGTAATTGCAACTTTTTTTGGGTTTTTAACATTACTTCAAACCAAAAATTATATTGAAAAAAAGCAATTTCGAAGTGTCAATAGTTTGTTGAAGCAAGCTTACAAATTGTCTGAATTTAAATCCTGTGTACCACAAAAAAATATTTGGAATGAGGGGAATTTCTTGTTTAGGGGTCTCCGTTTCAGCTTTTTTGTGGTCTCGTGACTGGGTTACCAGGTGTTCCGTAAATTAAATTTGCCAAATTCACTTCTGACTTTGAACACCTCCGATGAAAAACTGTTTTCAGTACGAGTAGCGAATATTTGTTTTAAAATGTAGTTTACACTTCGGAAAATAGTTTTTCTTGCAAGTCCCGTTGTGTCTGTGATAATTTAGTCATCTCCAACGCCAGGAAAAAAAACTCCAATATTTTTATCATGTTCATCTGTTTTGGTTTTCTTTCGCTCGCTGTTTCAATATCAGTAGGTGACTTTTTTATAATTTATTTTTATTTTTTTTATACATGCGTTGATGTGGGTACTGTGATGCAGTTTTTGAAATGAAAACAAATATAAACTGAATGTGGATTATCTTCTATTTGTAAATTGTTTTAATTTTGAAGGAACTAAATATATAAGTGAATACTATTAAACAGAGTGTTTTATTTCCAACATAACCCGATTGGCTGGGAGCTTCAAAAACTTTTCAGATATTGATAGCTGTAGTTTATTGTCACTGCCTTTTTATTATCACTCATCCTCATCTTGCTGACGTAACAAGTTTCCAGAAAGTGCAGAAAAAAGTTCCAGATAATCTTTATTTACGAAAGATCCAACAGGTACTACTAAAGTACATATTTTTGGAATCTCCATGATGTTTTCTACATTCCGCTTCAATCTGAGACAATAGGACGATTTCGTTTTTTGGTGAATTTCATGGGTTAACCCCTTGTGCGATTTTCTCGAGATTTTTTTCTTCTTCAGAAAATCGTCTTGAAATTATGAGCACATACTAAATCAACCATTCTGAATCGAATGCCGTTCGCGAAATTACTCTAACTCTTTTCGTTCTTGAGATACGACCACTTCCAACTAAATATAAACTAAAGCCCGTCTCACACGCGATTTTTTTATTAATCTTTGTTTCTTGGACAATTGTCTTGAAATTATGAGCATATACTGAATCAACCATTCTGAATCGAATGCTTTTCGCAGAATTACTCTAGCTCTTCTCGTCTCTTGAGATACACCCACTTCCAACTAAAACAAAGGATCCATACACTACCTATATTTGAAATGGAAGATCCATATATTGTCCAAATGAAGGGTCATACACTACTGGAGTATATATTTTTGGAATCTCCATGATGTTTTCTACATTCTGCTTCAATCTGAAGGCAATAGGACGATTTCGTTTTTGGTGAATTTCATGGGTTAACCCCTTGTGCGATTTTCTCGAGATTTTTTTTTCGAGAATCGTCTTGAAATTATGAGCACATACTAAATCAACCATTCTATATCGAATGCCGTTCGCGAAATTACTCTAACTCTTTTCGTTCTTGAGATACGACCACTTCCAACTAAATATAAACTAAAGCCCGTCTCACACGCGATTTTTTTATTAATCTTTGTTTCTTGGACAATTGTCTTGAAATTATGAGCATATACTGAATCAACCATTCTGAATCGAATGCTTTTCGCAGAATTACTCTAGCTCTTCGTTCTTGAGATCGACCCACTTCCAACTAAAACAAAGGATCCATACACTACCTATATTTGAAATGGAAGATCCATATATTGTCAAATGAAGGGTCATACACTACTGGAGTATATATTTTGGAATCTCCATGATGTTTTCTACATTCTGCTTCAATCTGAAGACAATAGGACGATTTCGTTTTTTGGTGAATTTCATGGGTTAACCCCTTGTGCGATTTTCTCGAGATTTTTTTTTTCCGAGAATCGTCTTGAAATTATGAGCACATACTAAATCAACCATTCTAAATCGAATGCCGTTCGTGAAATTACTATAACTCTTTTCGTTCTTGAGATACGACCACTTCCAACTAAATATAAACTAAAGCCCGTCTCACACGCGTTTTTTATTAATCTTTGTTTCTTGGACAATTGTCTT